>SJYV01054001.1:0-37065 GCA_006410875.1 Neotragus pygmaeus | reverse complement strand
TAGGGTTAATATATGTGGCTATGATATTTGTTTCCACCATGATTTTGTACCTATTTAAAAAGACAGGCCACATGTCACAGGTATTAATTTAAAATATTTCAGTGTAATTTCAGATAATTAAATCATATACACAATCACACAACTCCATTCAAGAAATATTTGGTACAAATCTAAAAGGAGTAAATTTTAGTGTGAAGGGTCAGATAGCACTGCCCTTGATCTTCCTAAGAAACTCTAATAACTGTCAATTGAACTTCTAGATGTTAATTAATGGGACACAAAAATTGAGCACTGTCTCACCTTTCTTTGAACAATTATGCATTTATTTGAGTTTTAAGCTCCTTCCATTCAGTTTTAAAATGGTGCCTCCAGCTTATGAAGCTCCTCAGAAGCTTAAGGATAAGGCAGATATAATTTTAATTATAATTTTAAGTAACTAATTTATTTCATTGAACTCAGTGCTGCTAAAAATAAGTATTCTTGGTTTTGTGGTTTCTGGAAAACATATGTTTAAAAATGAAAGTCGTTCATGTTCATAAGATCATAAGAATGCTAATACTCAGGTGACAATGAGGTCAAATGGATTGAAATAGCCTTCTTCATGTTATGCTGATGATGTCTTGCGTGTTAGCATTGTCATCTGTGTACACAGGCAGGTGCCTCGTTGTCACTTCAACAAATCTGAGCACTACCTGAGTAAGAGTTTTAGAAGCAGATAGGAGTGATGTCATTTTCAGCCTTTTCCAAACCTTGAATGGATGTGCGAGACACTAATGATTTCATGTCAGTCAACACCATGCCACATTAGCTGTGCATGATGCCCATTCATAATAATGGCACCAGCAAGATACCTAAGCATTTCTGAGTAACCTCAAATACTGATGATAAGGGGATGTATTTTATCACAATCATTTTGTAAAATTGTTTACTGTGCGTGCTAAGTTGCTTCAGTCATGTCTGACTCTTTGCAACCCTATGGACTGTAGCCTGCCACGCTCCTCTGCCCATGGGATTCTCTAGGCAAGAATACTGAAGTGGGTTGTCATTTCCTCTTCCCGGGGATCTTCCTGACCCAGGGATCAAACTCATATCTCAGTCTCCTGACTTGGCAGGTGGATTCTTTACCACTAGTCCCACTTCGGAAGCCCCAAAATTGTTTATTAGCTGAACATCTACAACCTATCCTTTCCCTCCTAGGTCTAGATCCAACATATATACATACATAGCATGTACAAGAAAGTTTTTAGCAGCAGTATTTATAGTTGCAATAAAAGCTACAAACAACATTTATAGTTTTCAAATTGAAAACTACGTAAAGGTCCATCACCAGTAGAAGGAGTAAATAAATTGTGAAATGGTTACCTAATGGAGTATATTGCATTGATAAAAATGAACTCTAATTGTATACAGTAATGTGATTGAATCCCATAAACCATAGCATTATGTGAAAGAGGCCACACTGAAAGAGCATATAATGTATGATTTCATTTATATAAAATTTAAAAATAACACAATTAAGTAATATTACTGGAAATCAGGATAGTGATTACTTTTGCTTTAAGGTAGGGGAGAAGTGATGGCAAGGGACTATGAATAGGACCTCTCGGATGTTGATATAATACTCCATTTCCTTATCGGGTTGCTGGTTATATGGGTATTTTCAGTTTGTGATGATTCATCAAGATATAGACATGATTTGTGCATACACACACATGTACATACCATCATACATAGATACATAAAATACTTCAACAATAAAATACAATTCTTGAGAAGTTCTGAAGTTAAATATGTTTAATTGAACCCCAGTGTTAGTATGTGCTGTGTTAGTTTCCTTGGGCTACTATAGCAAATCACCACAAACTAGGTAGCTCAAAACAACAGTAATTTACCCTCTCATAGCTAGAAGTCCCAAATCAAAGTATTATTGGTAAAGCTGTTATGCTTTGGTTTTTTGTTTTGTTTTGTTTTTTGGAGAATCTACAGGAGAATCCATGTGGCTCTCCTGCCTTCTGATGGCTGTTGGCAATCCTTGCCATTCCTTGACTTGTAGACATATCACTCCAATCTCTACTGCCTTCTTGACATGATTCCTGGCCCTGTATTTCTTCTCTATGTCTGATATGAACACTGGTCCTTGGATGTAGGGTCCAGTAATTGAGATTGTTATCTTAATTACATTTACAAAGACCCTTTTCCCAAATAAGATAGTACTCACAAGTTTTAATAACAGTCTTTTAATACAGGGGTCCCCAACCTCTGGGATCTAATGCTGGATGATCTGAGGTAAAGCTGATATAATAATAGTAGAAATAAAGTGCACAACAAATAAAATACACTTGAATCATCCCAAATATGTCCCCCCTCCAAGTTTGTGGAAGAACTGTCTTCCATGAAACCAGTCCCTAGTACCCAAAAGGCTGGGGACCACTGGTTTAGTGGGACCACCGTTCAATTTCCTGCCATATTCCATCCCCAATCTCCATGCAAATCATAGTAAAAAATATATAAAAATATTACACAGATAAAAATTATGAGAAGAGTGGAAAACACAAGAAATATTTTCAAGATTTCAGAAGACGGACAGCGAATATTGGTTGATTTAGCAGAATGCAAAAAATGAAAACTGGGAACCAATAGGAAATGACTACAACCAGACACAGGATTTGGAGACACCAAATACTTCTGGATGCAGGGATAAGAAGTGGGGGAGAAAATAGGAAGTCTGTTTGAAAGACTAGACAAGGAAATTAGAGATATCCTCCCCAGGCCTAGGCATCCAAGTGACTAATTACTCCACACTAGGCAGACAAGAAATGAACAGTCAATAAAGAAAGGAAGAAACAAAGTGGTCTTAGGTTTGTGGACCTGAGAAATCGCCAAGGTGGAGGGGCAGGTGCTGTACTAAAACAAAGAAATTGAAAAAAAGTCTATGATTTGAATGGTGCTGACACCTACCCCCCACCCTTCTGTGTTCATCCAAGAGGACACTGGCAGTTAGGCTGCTAACCTAGTCAAGAGCTTAGAGGTTTCTTATCTGGGGAAAACTCTGCAGCCAAAGAGAAAAGACCTGCCCTTGACAGGGTTGCCTCCAAATGAAAGGACCAATACTTCCCTGATCACATGCACTAAAGTTCACTCTTCAGAAACATCGCCATGCACACAGGACTTTCATTCAGCTTTTCAGTACCTCACTTTGACATGGCAATTGTCAGCCAAGAGTTCCTGTGTATTTGAGGAAAGCTAACAATGTAAAGGACAGATTTCTGTTTTGAAAAGCATACAGATGAAAAGAGCTGTGAAGAAACAAAGACTGTTCAGGGAGAGGAAAATTTCAAAAAATGATCATGAATATTCCCAAGTACATTAAGGAAGCAATTTATAACATCCAGGATACTATAAAAATGGACATTCAGGGAGCTCATAAAAACTCTTGAGAGATTAAAATATTATAGCACAAATCTTCCAGAATGTAGAGCAAATTATCAAAGAGAGGAGAAGATATTTTTTCAAAAGGAGATCAGTACAGGAGGTCTATTTGGAATTTTAAAGAGCTGGGGAAAATGGAGAAAAATTAGAGAAGAGGAAATTATAAAATGAGTCATATGAGAAAGTTTTCCTCAATTGATAAACTGGATTTACCATATTTAAAAGGGTTCCATGGGTGATCAGCAGAAGGCATTTAAAATGATTTGTATCTAGGTGTATCAACCAGATATTGTAGGACACCAAGAGTAAAGATTCTAAACAATGTCATGACAATCAGAATACAATGGACTTCTCAAATGCAATGTTTGAAACCAAAAGTCAGCTAAGTAATGTCTTCCAAATTTTGACAAAAAATTGCTGTTTACTTCCTACCTATAATTCTTTCTATAGCCAATTAATCAGTTAACCCACAAGTACAGATGTGCAGAGTTTTTCAGAAGAACATGGTCTCAAAAATATATCTTTAATATACCCTTTCACAAGAAGGTCTTAGAGGACATGGTCTACCAAAATGAGTGAATAAACCAACAAAAAGGGGTTAAGAATCAGAAAACAGAGTACACATGGAGAGGATAGGGGAGAGGAAGAGAAGAAAAAAGAGAAAACCTCTTCAGAGAAATATATTTCTGGCAAGTAATAAAGAAAACAGAAAAATGAAAACGTGAAAGAAAAATGATTTTCAGTGGAAGAAGCCAATAGGAATTTAGATGACGTACATATAAATGGAACACTGTCAGAAAAGCAAGCCACTCAATATCTCTGAACACTTGCTATATGTTTCTACCTTTTCTGTTTCTTCTTGACATGCACTTTCTTCATCCTCATTGTTGATGCAGCTAGACCTTAAAAGACCCAACTCAAGATGTAATTGTTGCCAAAATGTAGCAGAATATTTCTTGATTAAGGGAAACTTTCTTAACATAGATATAAAATATAGCCATAAAAATACAAACTAAGATCTGACCATATTATAATTTTAAACTCTTGTAAAGCAAAAAAAAAAAAAATCATCAACTTAGGAAGAAAGTGACAAAATGTAAAATTGTATTTCCACTGTTTATCATGAGAAAAAATTGGTACATAAAATATATTGGGTAACATCTTATGGAAAAACGCATATAATTTTGGACAACCTAATATAAAGAATTCCAAGTCAATAAGAAAGTTGCACAATAAGATAACTTCATGCAAAAATGGCAAAGTTCTAACATATAATTCACAGATGAAAAAATACAAATATTAGAGGATGGGCAATTTCACTCTTAGTAATGCAAAACAAATTAAGACAATGATGAATTATCCTTTATACCCATCAGATTAATTTTAAAAATGTAATTAGAAAATCTGGTTATCCATTGTTTGGAAAAATTGTTAGGAAAAATGTGGGAAAAAATTATACTTTCAAATGCTGCTAGTGGAAGTATAAATTGGTGCAACCATTTTGGGGAACTATTTGGCAGTAGCCCATAGAATTATAAAACTGTATGCTAGGATGAATATATATTTGGCTACTAGGATGAATATATAGTTTATTATTCAGTCCGGTACTCCTTTGAACCTGAAACATGGGACTATTAAAACTTCTTTCTGTGTGTCCTCTCTGTGTACTCAGTTGGTGTCTGACTCTTTGTGACCCCATGGACTGCAGCCTGCCAGGCTCCTCTGTCCATGGAATTCTCCAGGCAAGAATACTGGAGTGGGTTGTCATTTCCTTCCCCAGGGGATCTTCCCAACCTAGGGATTGAACCCACATCTCCTGCATTGGCAGGTGAATTCTTTACCACTGAGCCATCTGGAAAGCCCTGTTAAAATTTATGCCAGAACAAATGGGTAAACTGGGATTTTCCTAGGCCACCTGGTTATAATGTCACCTTTGTATGACCCACTCTGTGCATAAACCCTAGATAACCTATTGTCCATATGTCCTATTTGTGTGTAAAGCTACTCTTTGTTGCATAGTTTATACCAGCAAAAAAAATTAGGAATAAAATGTCAAACATATAATACAGAATATTAAACAGCAAGGGAAAGAGATAAACTAGATTTCCAGAACATAGACTTCAGATATGAACAGAAAACTCCAGAAAACAATACAGGAAAATAGATGGATAGATTCATTGATTGGTTGATATTTATGTAATAGTTATTGATAAGTACAATTTAATACAGCTCAAAATTGTAATGGTGGTTGCTTCTGGTAATTGAGAAAGGGAGTCCTGGTCATGGTTTAAGGGAAATTAAGCTATTTTAGTAACGTTCTATTTTTTGAGAAATAATTTTAATCTAGTATGACAGATGTTAAAGTGGATAGATCTAGATTGGGGCAAAGTATATGCATATTTTAAGAAATATTATTCTTTGTATTTTAGTGACTTCTTTTTCTTAAAATAAAGATAAAATGCTACTACTTCCGTGAAGCCTTCCTTGATCTCTAAGCCAAAAGCCATCTCTATTACTCCTGTCTCTATAGCTCTCTCTTACAAGAGTTATGCTATTCTGCTTATTAGATTTGTCTCTTCCATCAAAGTGAAAAATTCCTAATTGAAAAAACTGGTGCCGTTGTTCCTTTTTGTATCCCTCTCCATAACACTTGGCCAGAGAGCTGATACAGTTCATAGCCACTAAGATTTTATTAAACAAAAAACAGAAAGAATAGCGTGGTTCACATAGAAATACTTGCCTCTATTTAGGTGACTCTAGAAAAATTTTAAACTTTCAACTCGTTGTTTTTCTGTGCATCATGCACCTAGGTTTTGTGCCAGCTTTTATTCACATACTTTTGGAATAGATTTCTAATAAAAGCAAATGATAACGTTCTATGTTTATATGTTCTTTAGCATGCTGAAGGTTCTACAGACAGTTATTATTACCCAAGGAAACCTAGGCTAGAATGGTGATTAAAAGCATCTGCTTCAGTTTCTGCTTTCTCAGAAATATCTATTCTTTTTTCTAAGGCTGAGTTCTAGATTGTTGAATGGGCTGTGGCATTTTTCTCAGTTACCCTTTTGTGTCACTTTGGCTCTGTTGGCCACTATAGTACTGTTAACTTCTTCCTGTCAACACCAATTAACAATTTTTGTACATCTACTGGATCCACAGCAGAATTTCAGTTACCTGCTGTTCATTTAGAGCCTACTTGTTAAGCAAAGCTTGAATACAATATGGCATTTACTTTGCAGTTTTTTTATATATAATTTCTAGTTTCAGGCTTCAGTTTTTCCACTCTCATAAATAAAACATAACGCTTTTATTTTTTTCCAAGATATCAGAGTTTGTTCAGTTGAACAATGCCCAACTTGCAAATGAATACTTTTGAAAATACATATGGTGGGTATATAAGTACATATGTGAATTCATTTGGCTCCAATGTGAATTTATTAAATGTGCTATGCCGAGTTATCTTTTATCAAAAGAACTGTAAGTGAAGATATCAAGTGTGCTTCCTCATACATACACAAAATGCTGAATTTAGGTTTTAATGCAGCTTCGAAAGTGACTTCTTTGCTTGCTACTTATACTAAAAGGATTCCTTTATTCTTGAGAGTGAAATGTATTTTTAAAGAATACTTAAACTTATTTTTTTCCAATTCTTTTTGTCATCGTTGTTTTCAGTTTTCTCTGCTGTTTCAGACTTACGACCAGATAATGCTCAACTGCATTGCCCCCCTCAACCATTATCTGGCTTTCCTTTGAGACAGGACTTTGCATAGAGTGAGTTTTCTTGGCTGGTTGAGTCCTGTGATGGCTGGACTTTATGTGCTCTGTGATGTATCTCACAATTGCATCTGACTAGTGATCTTCATTTGAAAGTGTTATTTTCAGGTACCTTTTCACCCCTACACAAAAAAGATGTGCTGATGATAGCACTGACTTTTCAGAGTGATCGTTTCATCGTAATTAACGTTAAAAAAAAAAAAAAAACACCCTGAGTTGAAATCTACAATCCCACGTGGCTTTGAAGCTTCTGTAGTTAAGAAGGGCAGGAACAGCCTTGGGGAACACTTGCTGACTTGGCAGCATAAAGCAACTCACATATACCTTCAGACGAGCAGACAAGCAAGCTGATTTCATTCATTTCGCCCTCAATCTCTTACATGGACTGGCTGGTCAGTTACTTACTCATGTTGTCAAAGCCGACCCTTAAAGACAATTAATCTGGTTAAGATTCAAATACCTTATACCCAGAGTATGAGATATGCTTCTGAGGTGGCTAGGGTTTTAAGACAGGAGCTGTATTATAAGTACCTTGCCTTTAGCAGGCTCTTGTGAGCACACTGTTAGGCAGTCAGGTATTAAAAGGGTTTTGGAAGTCCTGCTCAGCCTGTGGCATCACTTCAGCCCTCTCTAGATCTCTAGTCCAGCTGTTCAATTAAAAGAAATGAAGCTGAAGGGGCATCAGTGTGGCTCCAGCTGGTGCCATGGTGGTTGGCATCATGCTACCAGATCATGCACGCATTATTTTTACTCATGTGGAAGGCTGCCTTACTGTGTATTTCTCAGGCTGTCAGAAAGATGGATTCTCGAAATATTTTGAAAAAATGCTAAGTACTAGCTGCTTTGGGTATTTACCCAGGGGCATTGCAGCTGCCTGGCATTGCTGTGTGGCAGCTGAACAGTAATCGCTGCTATTTCTCAGATTTGTTTGTATCTTTGTCAGCATCTGAGGAGGGGGAGGTTTAGACCCAGAGTGGGGCCCCTGTCCGCAGTGATCTCATCCAGCCTGTGGCTTTCAATGCTCTGTGAGTTGCTGAAAGTGAACTGAAACCGTTAAGTCACTCAGTCATGCTTGACTCTTTGCGACCCTACAGATTGTATAGCCCACCAGGCTCCTCTGTCCATGGAATTCTCTGGGCAAGAATAAAGAAGTGGTTGCCCATTCCTTCTCTAGGGGATCTTCCCGACCCAGAGATTGAACCCAGGTCTCATGCACTGCAGGCAGACTCTTTACCGTCTGAGCCATGACTCCCAGATTGATTTCTTTGGCCCTGATTCAGCCCTGCATCTCAGATGCATATATCCAGCTGTCTGCCAAATAGCTCAGATGTGGTGTTCAAGAGGTATCTCCACCTTAAAATGGACAGAAGCAAGCTCCTGACCTGTCTACCCATATGCACCCCCAAATGCTCCTCCCACCATCTTCCCACAGCAATAAATGGCGACTCCTTTCTTGGAGTTACTCCAGCCAGAACCTTGCAATCAGTCTTGTCTTTACCTCACCTTTACCTCATGGCCCACATTCCAAGGATCCATCTTGAAAGTACTGGGTTGGCCAAAATGTTCGTCTGGGTTTTTGTCTGGGTTTTTCTATAAGATGTCACAGAAAAACCTGAATGAACTTTTTGGCCAACCCAGGAGATTTGGTACCTGAATACTCCTCTGCCATCACCACTGCTGGTTTAATCCAACACAACGAATTTCATCTGGACTCCTGTGACTGCCTCCTGACATGTCCACCTACTTCCCCATCCCAATAGTGGATTTGCCCTGCAAAGTCAATTATAAAACACAAGTTGGATGTGTTATTCTCTGCTCAGCAATCACCAGTGACTTTCAGTCCCTAGGCCCTCACCAAACAACCAAAGCCAGTGTAAGGGATCTGACTCTCTGGTATTTCTCTAACTTTGTGTCCTTCTGATCTTTCCTTAGCTCATTTCCTCAACTCATTCCCCTGTGCATACAATGGCCTCTTCACTACTCACATGCTCCAGGCATGGTTCCCCCTGAGTGTTTTTGAAATTGATCTTCTCTTTGAGTGGAATGCTCTTCTCCTGGATATTTCCATGGCCTGCATCCTCCCTTCCTTTGAGTTTCCACTCAGATGTCTCTATCAGTAAGCTTTTCCCTCACCAGCCTTTATAAAACAGTGCACTGTTCTCAATTCTCTTACCTTGCTCTATCTTCTTATTTGCCTCTATAATTCCTGTACATCTTTCCCCACTTTGTACAGGCTTTTTTTATTTGCTGCCATTTCTCCAGCACTAAGAACAGAACACAGAGGTCTTCAGTGGGTATGTGCGCAGAGCACACCCAGACAGTCTTGGTTCTGCCTCTGTCACCACCAGCTGTAAAATATTCAGTAGCACTTTGAATACCTGGTCCTTTTTTTTATTTTCTTCTATGAGAATATTGTGTGATATCTTTAGCTCTTCAGTGGAAAAACCCATTAAAATCCAAGACCTTATGGAGTTCATTCTCTATTTCTGAGTTGACAAGTCCATGCTTCTGGAAACTGGGGCTGTGAAAAGCAGATCTTACTATATCTTGCATTCCTTGGATTGCCTAGTACTTAGTGCCAGAGTGATAATGCCTGGATAACAAAGGTTTTTCCTATGACTTAAAATCATCATAAAGAAAAGACACTTTCTGTATCGTGGGAAGCAACTTGAACATTCGCAAACGCTTCAGTGCTAAAAATTTCCTAGACAATTGACAATTTCCTAGACAATTGCCGTTGACTTCCATCTACTTTTCAAATAACCATGGTATCTGCAGTTCATCTTCTGTGTCCACAAGTAACTCACTTTTCCTCTTCCTCCTTGTCTTTTTGTTTTAATGAGAAAGAAGCCTTCCTACTCTTACTTTGTCTTGAAAATTTATCCCAAGATTTCAACATTCTGTTTTGTGATTTACATTGCCAGCAAGTTTGCTAGTTCTTTGAGATTGTAGGAACCATGAAATTCAATCCCAAGGTTTGTCATAACATTTCACAAAAGCCTTCACCATCAGCAATATCTGTCAGCTTGTGTTTTAGCCTTTTTTCAAATATCTTTGACATTCTGATCACCTGTCATTTTAATTAGAAACCTGATTACTAAGTATTTTTCAAGAGGACAAGACATTATACTTCTCTGATTGTGTAAGATTGGATGCCATCAATTAAGGCACAGCTTTCTAACTGATGTGCTGTGACACTTGACTGTACCCCAAATGGATTTCAGATCTGCTAAGATACCAGTTCCTCTGAGATCTTTGAGGCAGCTGGAGCATCTAGACCAATCATTTCTCATCACAAAATTGTTTACCCTGGGGTACCCCACAAAAATAATTTCCAGATAGGTCGTGGCATGAGAAAGGTTGAGAGTAATCCCCTCACTGCCTGAGAATACTTTCTGCAGTAATAGAAATGTCCCAGATCTGCCCACCTAGTAAGGTAACCACATGACATGTGTGGTTATTGAGCTCCTGAAATGTAGCTAGTGTGACTCAGGTTAGGAGTTACCATAATGGATAATGTACCTCGAATACAGACTCTCAACTGTATAATCTGTTAGGAACCAAAGATGAAAAAGAAGCCCAATATAGCAATTTATCAGGCTCAACAAATATTAATTTGAAGCATTAAGAACTCATTGTGGGACTAGCAGGCACACATGAAATTAATAGTGTAGTGTCTTGAGAATACAGGCATCAGAGCAGAGATAATTTTTTAATGTGGCTAACATAGTTGAATATTTGCTGGCTGACACTGTTCTCTTGTTTTTTGTTGTTATTTGACGATATGGCAAACTACTGTCATTGCCTGAAAGTGGCTTCAAAGTCACACCTGCAGGCCTTACCTTATTGAGTTCAGGTCAGTTGTGGCATGTACATTGTTCTTCTGATGGCACCTGGAGCAATCTAATAATTTGCCTTTATGTCTTACAGACCGTGTGGTATTTACCATCCACTTCTCCATCTTATATGATCTGACAGTCATTGATGAAGCCAGTGCTCTGTGTTTAGCAGTGCTTTTCTTCTAGGTTAATCAGTATGGAATTAGCTTTTGGTTGCAGCCATTGTCTTTGAAACATCATTTAATCCAAGCAAGAGCATTTTGGAGTATGTAGATTTATTAATCAGAATTCACAACCTCATTCCAATTCACAGCTAAGAAAATCGGGTTTAGATAATCTATTGTTTATTTATAAATTAATCCTAGGAGATGATGAATATCTGGCCTTTACTTCATGAGTCCCGTATTTGTTAATTCTTCCAATAAAATGTTTTTGAAGATACCTGTTTTCCCATATTTCTCAAAATGACTCTGATCCACTGCCTCATTAACCTCTCAGCTTACATGATGTATCAGGGCCAGCTGTTTCTTTATTCATGCTAGTCCCTCTTCTTGGAATGACCTATTCCTCCTCTCTTCTCAGTTACATTTTATCCTTACTTCTGGAAGTCTTCAAATCCCTAATATCAGTGTTAATGCACACTTAACATTTTTGAAGCACATTTTCTGTCCTAGGCCTAATACCCTTCTGTGCTAGGCCTACCCTTATGAAGCACTTCCTTTAAACTTCATGATAAACCTATAAAAGATCCATTTTTCAAGAAATATATTTGATATCTATTTTATAGATGAGACTGAGTTTCAAACATGTGAAGGAACTTCCAGAAAACAAATATGCAAATATGAGACAAAGAGGTCTAATAAAGGAGTCTGATAAAAAGGTTTATTAACTATTAACCTTGTATGCTTTTAGAACATATGTTATGTCTTCCTTGCTTGGCTTCTTGGTTTGCAATTCTTGTTTACATTGTGTCATCTCATATCTTACTTCATGGTACATTCTCATACCAACAGAAAAGCAATTATTTGCCAAATGTGTGAGAGGGACCATGGCAGAAAGGGAAAGTTTTGGTCTTTTGGGGTAGTCTAGTTCAGGTACAGTTATCTACTCTACCTATTACATGTTCCTCATCCATGAATCTCTCTGGTTAACATCCTATCTTTTCTGTCTTTTAACTTAAAACTGTGATATCACCCATAGCTAGAACTACATAGTTCAACTTTTTATTATATAGGCTCTTTCATTTGTTGTTGTGTTATTGGTCCTGTATCTTCAACCAGAGTGTAAATTACTTGTGAATATCTTGCTCTGGACTTAACTGGCCTTGCCCTATGGCAACAACACAAATGCTGGGCTAATCACTGACAGTTCTTACATACTATTGATTGAGTGATTGATTATCTTCATCTTTACATTAGAAGTAGACAAAAAGAGATGTAATAAAATTAAGATTGATTCCCCAGATATGAGAAACAGAAGAATGTACTAACTCCTGGTCATGAATTGCTCAAGAAAGATGACATATTCTCATGTAACTATGCAAATAACTGGTAGTTATTTTTCAAAATGTATTAACAGTTATTTTGTGGAGTCATGTAGTGTATTTTCTAGATGAGTAAGTTTCCTAAACTAACTGAAGCTTGTCTCATTAGCCATCTAAAATGTATTTTTAATTAACAATTTTCAATGTAAATCTTTAAGAAAAAATGGAGCATGCAATTACTGCCTTTTAAAATGGAATGCATGAAATACAGTTAAATTCTTCCTTCATAAGTCACTCTACAAAAATTTTTTGAACATCTACTATATTATACCTTATATAGAAAAAAAAAACCCTGAAAACATTAAGGTTATGGGGCTTCCCAGGTGGCTCAGTGGTAAAGAATCCACCCACCAATGTAGGAGATATGAGAGATGCAGGTTAAGTCCTTGGGGCAGGAAGATTCCCTGGAGAAGGAAATGGCAACCTACTCCAGTATTCTTGTCTGGGAAATCCCATGGAGAGAGGAACCTGGTAGGCTACAGTCCATGGGGTTGCAAAAGACTCAGACACGACCTTCTATAGAAAACACTGAAAACATTAGTGACATGCAGGTTAAAAAAGATTTTTTTTTTTTGAACCACGATAATCCCTGTTCTCATGGAGTTTATACTTTCAAGAGTCAGTCAGATGTATAGAAGGAAAAGTTATAACCCAGCCTCTTAAAGGCTGGATAGAGATAAGGAAGTTGTGTTTTGGGACCCCGTCTGGAGGCAGGAAATTTTCGCCTAAAAACTGATATCTGTGATAGTTACGGAAGGTGCATTAGGATTGAAGAAGGAGCAATATCGCCTTCCAGAATGAGCGCTAGAGGCACATTCCAGAAGAATCTAAGAGAATGGTGAACTGGGGAAATGGCAGAATGTTCAGTGTCCATGATGCAGAGCAGCCCGAGGCTAGTTCTAGCCTAAAGGAGCTTAAAAATTTCACATAGGATCGTGTTACTTCCCTCCTTACAAACCTCCATTGATCCCATATCAATTACTGAATAAAAGTCTCAGCTTGTGAAGACTTACATCCAAGGGATGTAAGCAAGCCCAGCCGAGGTGAGCAAAGCCACATGTTTGTTTGACTGAGAGTGGACCACAGATGCATGAGTGAGCTGGGTAAAGATCATTCCAGTCTGGGCCAAGATCCACTCTCTTCCCAGCTGTCTTGTAGACTCACAGAAAATAATAAATGGCCACTATTTTAAGCTACTAAGATTAAGGGTAATTTGTAATTCAATAATGTTGAACTGATAAATTGTATTAGTGCTTTTTTCCTAGAGTAAAATGCCTTTGCTATATTTATTATAAACAAAGAAATGTGAAGACGTATAGAAACAAATTTTGCTGAGCAAATAGAGCTGTGGTATTGCTTAGAGCCGGCATAGGTGCAATTCAATTTCATTTCATTTCTTGTTATAAACTTGGCTCAAATTGGTAATTTATTCTTCACTATATGGACATATGTAGATATATGCACATATTCATGCTATAAATAGCATTCAAAAAATTTAACAACCCCTAAAGTTTTCACATAGTGATATTTTTTAAAAAACTATTTTTATGTTGGATAATTTCAAGCATAATAGACACAAAAATAGAGTAGCAGAATGAAATTCCATGTACCCATCACTCAGTTACAGTAATTATCAACATCTTGTGGATGTTGTTGTTTGTAATAGGCTTTTGTTTTGGTTATTTTCTTTCCTTTTGAGGATATGAGTGGTATTCGATGCAACTAAGAACAAATTTGCAGTTTGTTCTTGCATTGCTGAAAGGAAAATTCTTAAAATGACTAACCCCCATTTGCTGCCAAGTAACTCTTGGCTATATACTGATAGCAAAAGTAATATAACAGCATTTGCAGCATAATTAGATTTGAATAGCAAGTTTTATTTAAAGAGTGCCTGATCTCATTGCTCATAGGCATGCTTTTCTTTTCTTGGATTGTTTTTCGTGGTAATCACGTTTTTAATGACTTGTGATAGACTTTTCTTTCATGAAACAATAGAAAACTGCCAAAGGAGCTCTTGAGTAAGTGTTTAGACATTGAAGCTGCTTAAAATCCTTTTAGGTAGGAGGTTATTATTTGATAAATAACCATTTTTCATAAAACGATCTCTGTGAAGAAGATAATTCCCAACAGCATTACTTGAATGAATGATAACAGTCTAAATAGGAAAAAATGGTGATTATGTAGGCAAGTAAGTTATAGCCGAATAAATGAATGAAGGAAAATTTAGGTTTCTGTTTTTGCACTGTAACCAGCGAGAAAGCAAAATGCTTTCCCTTCAGTCTGCCTTCCAGATGGATTTCTTGGGAAAGAAGGAAATATGGTATGAAAGCAGGGAGGGAGGGAGAAGAGAAGGTAGAAAAGAAGGAAAGGAAGATGGAAAGGAAGGTAAACAGAAAGAAGGGAAGATGAAGGAAGAAAGGGAGTGAGGGAGAGAGGCTAATTATTTGTAGACATATTTCTTTAACAGTCATGTCATTAGCTGTCACAGTCAGCCTGTAACTTAGTATACAGTGTTTCTGTTACTGTTGTTTTGGAATTGGGGGTTTCCAACTGTATAGAAATTGGATTGGATTATCAGAGGAATCTGTGCTATCTGCCAATGCAACCTTATCATTGACAGAGGTCAAGAAAATTAAAGCCAGTGCAGAAGTTGAATATTCATGAATATTTGACAAATCTACTGTTATTACCCCATAGGAAGCTGATCACCAGGGAAATTTGATTCGTCTAGAAGAGTACAATTCAGTAATAGTAGAATTGTTTAATTTGTGTTTCCACATTTTATGCAAAAGTGATGTTATTTTTTACAGGATATGAGTGGTTTTGAAATGTCACTCTAAAGGAAGTCTCTAATACTTATACAATTACTACAAAAAATTAAGATTTTAGTTCATATTTATGGACCTTGGATTGTACTGGAGAATGTACTTATTAAGGTTCATTTCTGACTTCCCTGGTGGCTCAGACGGTAAAGCGTCTATCTACAATGCGGGAGATCTGGGTTTGATACCTGGGTTGGGAAGATCCCCTGGAGAAGGAAATGGCAATCCACTCCAGGACTATTGCCTGGAAAATCCCATGGATAGAGGAGCCTGGTAGGCTACAGTTGCAAAGAGTCGGACACGACTGAAAGACTTCATTTCTCTTTGGTAGCAATTTTAGTAAGATTTCTAGAATGCTCCCCCCACCTTTTTTTTGGTCCACTGTCATAATGAGAGCCTCAAATTGTATATCATCCTCAAGTTCTGTAATCATTAAAGGGTTCTACTTATAAGAGCTAATGACAGACATTATCCCTCCTTTCTAATCTTAAGAAATAAGTGTTAGGCTTATTTAAATTCTACAGTAAAAGCTTCATGATTGTGAAGTACAGTTTAGTTCTAAGACAGACCTTTCCCTCTCTCTGTTTCCAAAATATATCAAAATGTTTCCCCCAGTCTGCCCCATATCATCAGACTCTCCAGAAAAACAATACGGTGTCTAATAGGAACTACATTAGAAATCACAAATATTGCAAAGCAGATTACAGAAATGGAAAACAAGTGACCATTAAAATCAGATGACATAGGTTCAGATCTTGGTATCTGTCCTCACTGGCTATTGATTTGGGGGGAAGCTTCTAGACTTTTTCATAGTAGGAAATGGATGATCAAATGAAATAATGTAACTGTATACCCCAAAATACCATGTGTTAGTTTTTCCTACACATATACTTATTTGCAATCTTATATTTATGCTTTTGTGTCTTAAAGGCCTTAAATTTATGCTGAGATTTCCAGCTTACATGTCAATTTAACAGGTTGTGAATAAAATTAAGTGAAGTATGTTCTGTTAATTTTTAATGCTAAATTGAGATATTACATGGACTACATTTTTTAAATCCCTGGCTAACTGGCGTGCTGCAATTCATGGGGTCGCAAAGAGTCGTACACGATTGAGCAACTGAACTGAACTGAACTGAACTCCTCCTTGCCACTTACAAAAAAATTCTAGAAATTCTTTTACGTTGAAGTATAACAAACCATCCTGAGATAATTTGGAAGGACATTAAATTATATTACACTATACTCTGGAAATGTGATGTCTTACTGTGAATAAATAAGCAGAGAATAAAATATTTTCTGACTTTCAGTAGTAACATGATACCTTTTGTGTATTCCACAATTTCCCTTAATAAGCATTTCCAGACAGCCTAGGATTTATTATTTTCATTTCTTGAAGGCCTTTTATCTACTAATAGAAAAAGAAAAAAAATGATATGTTATGATAATTTTGCTTTCTTTCTCATTGCTGGGGAAGAGATACTTTCACTTATAGGACATAATTTTTTGAAATTGACTATTGTCCCTAGAAGCTAATTGGTGACCATTAATTCTTTCCTTGCCTGTCAACAGAAGTGAAAACAGTAGTTGGCATGCTTACCTATTTGATTATAGCTATTATATCAATCAGCATTCTTTTCCTTGGGTTCATCATAATTTCTACAGATAATTATGTATTGTTTACTTTTTCTCACCATTTTTTTGTTTTAGTTTTGACTACACACAAATTTATTTAGGAGGATTGAAATTAGTCATGCATTCATTTAAAAATTAGCCTCACAACATTTATGTAAAAGTCACAGCAGCAGTTGTTTTAAAAATAAAAATATTAAGCCACCTTTATTCTACCTACCTATGTTCTTTTGTTTGCCCTCCATATTACTCTCAGCTCATTAGGTCAGAATCATGGTGTAGTGTAGTGGGTAACTGGAAGAAGTTCTAGAATCAGCTGTGAGTCTGGGTGCAGCAAGTGGGGTGGCCAATAATGGAATCTGGTAAGTTGGGGCTTAAGTAGAAGGTGACAAATGGAGAGAGAACCTGAGCCCTAACATTAGCTCCATGTCAGTTAACTTTTCCTATGATGTTCTTTAGTGATTCTATTTTTAAAATAATTATTGAATGAAGATAATCTTTCACTACTTCCATTATCTTGAAGTTCCCTGGAAGCTTCAAGATAATGGAAAGTGAAGAAATATAAATCCCATAACGTCTTTGTTAATACTTTGCAGTTTGTTGTTGTTGTTATTCAGTTACTAAGTCATGTCTGACTCTTTGTAAGCCCGTGAACTGCAGCACTCCAGGCTTCCCAGTCCTTCACTATCTCCCAGAGTTTGCTCAAATTCATAAATGCATGTCCATTGAGTCAGTGATGCTGTCTAACAATCTCAATCTCTGCCGCCCCCTTCTGCTCTTGCCCTCAGTCTTTTCCAGCATCAGGGTCTTTTCCAATGAGTTGGTTCTTCACATCAGCTGGCCAAAGTACTGGAGCTTCAGCTTAAGCATCAGTCCTTCCAATGAATATTCAGGGTTGATATCTTTAGGACTGATTTCTCCTTGTTATCCAAGGGACTCTCAAGAGTATTCTCCAGCATCACAATTAAAAAGCATCAATTCTTTGGCTCTCAGCCTTCTTTATGGTCCAACTCTCATGCTCGTACATGACTACTGGAAAAGCCATAGCTTTGACTATACAGACTTTTGTCAGCAAAGTGATGTCTCTGCTTTTTAATGTGCTGTCTAGGTTTGTCATAGTTTTCCTTCCAAGGAGAATGCATCTTTTAATTTAGNATGACTACTGGAAAAGCCATAGCTTTGACTATACAGACTTTTGTCAGCAAAGTGATGTCTCTGCTTTTTAATGTGCTGTCTAGGTTTGTCATAGTTTTCCTTCCAAGGAGAATGCATCTTTTAATTTAGTGGCTGCAGTCACCATCTGCAATGATTCTTGAGCCCAAGAAAATAAAATCTGTCACCATTTCCACTTTTTCTATTTGCCATGAAGTGATGGGACTGGATGCCATCATCTTCGTTTTTTTAATGTTGAGTTTTAAGCCAGCTTTTTCATTCTCCTCTTTCACCCTCATCAAGAGGCNCCTTTTTTCCTGTTGAGGATGAGAGATGTGTTTTATTTATCTCTGAGCAACCAGTGGGTGGAGTTTGTTCAATAAGTTCTTGATGAATAACTGAAAGTTAGCTACAGTGTTTTTGAGAGTATCTTGTTTTTCCAAGTATAATGGAAATTGTTTTGTATTTACTATTGTGTCCTTTCACAAGCATTTTTAGGAGTTTTGCTGCAATCATATTACCATATCATTGTCTAATCTTTCAAGTCTCAAAGTATTTTTAACGTATTATATTGCAAAACATAATTATAAGGTGTAACTAAGAAAACTGCTGATTATTTTTACAATTGAGTTGTAGACATTCAAAATCACTCATCCACAGGTACATATTATTAGATTAATACTCCAGTAGAGATACCATAAATTATGCCTTTTCTTTTTGCTACTGCTTAATTTTCTTCTTCTGTCCAGGGAAGGAAGGTACTATATATACATATCATTAAAATATTTAGTAACTGTATAATTTAGGCATCATTAGGGATTTTTTTAAAAGATAATTGACTCAGTTTTTTTCAAACAATTTCTTTAAAATATACAGATACGTATTTGAATGGTATTGACTTGGAACTGTGCCATACATTTGAATTCCTGTGACCTGCTTACCACTTTAAGGTTTTATATTGTTTTACTCTTCCTTTGTCTATCCTTCCATGTTATATTGATTTCTAAGTGTTCAGGGACTTCCATTTTCCACCTCATTTAAGTGCATTTCATACTCCTGTGTTGGTCATCAGCAAGTCATGAAAATAAAACACAAATGGCCATATAATGCAATATGATTTGAAACAGAGGAGAATTGCACTTGTCTACAAGCATGGGATTTTTATCCTGGGTTGTTCAATGTAGTTAGAAAGTAAAGAGTTATTGGAATTTTTTTTCTTCATGAAAGGAATGAGAATTTTGAGTGCCATTTAGAGCAGCAGTTCCAAAACATATAGATTTCAGGAACCAGGTGAACTATATAGGAAGGAAGGAAGGAGGTTGGAAGGAAGAAGGCAGGAAGGAGACCATCACAAAGTCGTAGATTTATTTAGCTTGCCAAATTATATTACTAAGAAAATAGAAGAGCTAATGCTGACTTAAGAAATATTCACAACCTAAGAGTTGAGAGTTATGTTTTATTTGGTGGAGATTTTTAGGACTTCAAGCCCAGGAGGCAGCTTCTCAAGTAACCCTGAGAGAACTGCTCTGAGGTGGAGAGGAGGGAACCAGGTTTTATAGAACTTTTGCAACAAAGGGAAGGTAGTTGGAATTCAAAAGATTGCTGTTAATTAAAGAAAGCCTGATATCCCAGTTAAGGAATTTAGTGCTTTTCTATGTAGGGGAAGATGCAAGAGTCTGGGCTGACAGAAGCCATTCCTTTGATATGCACCTCAGCTGTCTGGGGCCAGTATCCTGTATTATCACACTCTGAGTTTCCTCAGGGCTCACCAGGAGGAGTGGCTGCAGCCTGATGGCTGCTAGATAGCAGTTCTTTCCTTTCTGAGTGTCCTCAGGACTCACTCACTCACATTGGAGGATTGCAGTTGCTGATGACTGTGACATGTTTATTTACTGGTATGGCCTGAAATATTATATTTCTCACTAACATCTGCTATTAGTGTAATTTGTAATTTCTTAAAAGGGTAGTTTAAAATTCAAAACCATGAAAGTTTTTCAGAGAAATGACTAGTCATTTGAATTGAGCAGGTCAAACTTTGTATTTATTTCTAAAACACATTATATTATCTTCTCTCTCTCCCAAAATTTTGCATCTAAGAATATCTCAAGACTGTTACTGATGATGCCCTGACTCCAGGAATGACTATAATCCTAATACTTCTTAATTATTCATGCTGAAATAAAACATTTGACAGTGAAAGCTAATTAAAACGCACAATTGCTTTTCTTCTGTGTTTTGTAGTGGAATATCTTCATTGATGTATGTGTTTGCATATTTCACTTTCAATGCTATTTTTGTCATGGTTACATGTGCTTACACTTTGGAGTCATGTTGTGAATGCCATCTTATATAAAATATAAGCACCCCTACTACACAACTGTGCATCTCCTGCTTACCCATCCTCCTATATAGTAATTATGATTTCATCACCATCTACTGCTTCCTTGTGATTATGGAAATGCTCGTGAAAGTTGAGCAACTCAGCACAGTAATTTCCATCTCTTTCTCTTTTGCTTTACTTTCTGGGGCATTTCCTAAACTTTATCTTTCAACCTTCTTACTGATTCTTTTTCCTTTTCTGGTACACACTTTGAATTACTAAGTGTTTTTCTTTGTTTTCTACATATGTCTTTTTCTACAGCAGCCTGTTCTTTCATGTGGAGGCAATGGCATCTCTTCTCTCTCTGAGGGTATTTAAGTTAGATCTTTGGGATTTTTTGTTGTCTGTTTTAGAGGCTTTACTTTTCTCTATGTATTTTATCTTTATTCTCCCCCAAATTCCTATTGTCTATTTGCATGTTGGGTTTTCCCTCATGTTAAAGGCTTCCCTCACTTTTTTGGTGGTCCTTGATTGTCTACTCATCAATAAATGTATGGCAGCAAAGAGATGCTTGGGCACTCTTCACAGCCATTTGATTTGGGGCTTCATGGTTGGTTTGTCTGGCTCATTGGCAAAGCCCTGCCGTCTGTATCTTTGCATCTTTTTGTACTGGTCAGATTCATAAAGAAGAATCCTTCAATATTCCGCTTCTCTCTTTGCGCTTGATTCCATTGTTTCCCCACCTATTTGCCATGAAGTGATGTGACCAGATGCCATGATCTTAGTTTTCCAAATGTTGGGTTTTAAGCCAGCTTTTTCACTCTCCTCTTTCACTTTCATCAAGAGGCTCTTTAGTTCTTTTTTGCTTTCTGCCATAAGGGCGGTGTCATCTGCATATCTGAGGTTATTGATATTTCTCCCGGCAATCTTGATTCCAGCTTGTGCTTCATTCATGGAAACAATGGAAACAGTGAGAGACTTTATTTTTGAGCTCCAAAATCACTGCAGATGGTGACTGCACCCATGAAATTAAAAGACACTTTCTCCTTGGAAGAAAATCTATGACCAACCTAAATATGACCAACCTAGTATATTAAAAAGCAGAGACATTACTTTGCCAAAAAAGGTCTGTCTAATAAAAGCTATAGTTTTTCCAATAGTCATGCATGGATGTGAGAGTTGGAATATAAAGAAAGCTGAGCACCAATGAATTGATAAACTGTGATGTTGAAGAAGAATCCCTTGGAGTGCAAGGAGATCCAACCAGTCCATCCTAAAGGAAATCAGCCCTGAATATTCGTTGGAAGGACTGATGCTGTAGCTGAAACTGCAATACTTTGGCCACCTGATGCTAAGAACTGACTCCTTGGAAAATACCCTGATGCTGGGAAAGATGAAAGAGGGAGAAGAAGGGGATGACAGAGGATGAGATGGTTGGGTGGCATCACCGACTCAGTGGACATGAGTTTGAGCAAGCTCCAGGAGTTGGTGATGAACAGGGAAGCGTGGTGTGCTGCATTCCGTGGGCTCGCAAAGAGTTGGACCCGACTGAGCGAATGAACTGAACTGACTTGCACTTGATAGACAAGTGGGAAAGGAGTTTACATTGAGCAGAAAAGCATGCACTCAAGTGTGCAGAGAGTCTCTTTGACCCTTCCCACAGAATAAACTTCTAGTCTCTGTCATAGTGGAGAAAAAAATGGTATCTAATTTTCTTTAAAATATTTTTGAGCAATTCTCTTTTTTTTTGCCTATTCTCATCCTCCCTTCCATTGATATCTGGTATCATCTATTCCCTAGCCTTTGGGGGTTCTGCATTCGCAATCTTGTTGTTAATTGGCATCAGCATGTGTTAGATTGGCGTTCAGCTTTTTCAGGTCTTCTGAGTGAGTAACTACGTGTTCTGTCTAGCTTCTAAAATTCTGTTGCTGTGGCTCCCTCCCATTTTTCCTTTATGGGCTTGTGCCTAATTAAAAAGCCCCTCATTTATGTTTTTGTGTGTACTCAGGAGGGGAAAAACCCTGTATTTCTGTGTTCATTCTACCATCATTACCTGATAGTCTGCAAGTAACTTTAGGAAATTGGTTCTTGACATTTTATATGATGATGGCATAAAAATAAACTGTCAACAAGTCTTCAAGGAGGATTTATGAGCTTGAGTAATAATTGTAATACTCTCTATTAGCTAATCTGACACAACTCTAAAGTGAACCCAATCATGTTTGCTATTGTTGATATGCTATGAACAATGTGAGTGACAGTCATTTGTAATTAGTCCATGGGTAATTGCAGCCATGTACCTAAATCCCATTAGTGGCCACATTTTAACATCGTAGCATGAAAATGCTGAAACCATCCTTCTGTTTTTTGGTTTTGTTTTTGTTTTTTTTTTGTGGTGAAGAAGTTCAACCATGTTTTATGGGTTGGAATTATTGATAGGATACTTTTCTTTGGCTTAGCATTTCCATATCTTTTTAGCTTAACTGTATCCTGTGAGACTAAGCCTATTACTGTCATGTAAGATTTGTTTAGCAACACTAGTCATATCTAAAATCTAGCATGTGGAATGATTTATCCTCATTTCAAAAAAAAAAAAAAAACATACACCAGATAAAACAGGCAGCCATTCTTCTTTTTAACCTTTTAATTTAAATATACAGTATGGATAGTGGAATCCAAGCAGAATCTGCAGTGTCATCTCTTTAGAACCCAGGCACTTTGGTGCAGTTGGAGGAAGTATACCCTGGAACCATCTATAAATGGATCCTGCTGAGTTCTGCTTTTCCTCAATCATTTCATCCTGTCAAACATGGGACTTTTCTCCTCTTCAATTTCTCAGTGATAAAGATTTAATTTCAGCTTGTAAATTCGATTTTATCCTTTATTACTAGAACAAGATATTTCCTAGTATTGATCTAGTTTTCACATTTATGTAGGGCCCCGTTTGCCTGCCATACAGATATCAATCAGGGAGCATGTCATTCCAGCCAGGAAGATTGATGCTTGTGTGTGTATGTATATATTAGTGATGATATAATGTGAAGGATGTGGATTGAAATCTTTAGGGTGTGTTATGGGTAAAGATCTTTAAGGACACCATAGATAGCAAGGCTGTGTCAGTTCACAGGAGCTAGACAGGCTTCCTTCAGGGAGGTAGTGTTAATTTAGAGACTCAAAGGATGAGTTTAATTTTTCAAGACAGAGAAATGCACACTAGACACCCCCCCAAAAAAAAAAACACCCAGTATCATCAAATACTTATGGGTAGCAATAAATCTGAATGACTATAATAAAGAAATGCCCTGGAATATAATGAAAACTCACCTTCACACCTAACTATAACAATAGCTAACAATGACTGAATATTTCTTATGTGTCAGATACCATGCTAAGATCTTTTCCTGAATGATCTAATTTAAAACACAAACTCTGTTATCAATCACATTTTGAAAATGAAGAGCTTGAGGCACAGAGAGGCTTCCCAAGTTCACACAGTTACTATGAAAATGGGTTTTGAGCCAAAGAAGTCTGAGGCTAAGACTCATGGTATTCGTCGCTATGCTGACAACAACTGACATAAAGCCTTCCTTCTGCGAACTCTAACTGTTCTTTGGCCTCCAATTATATAATCTGGGAATATGGGGTACCCAAAAGAAGGCAATGGCAACCCACTCCAGTACTCTTGCCTGGAAAATCCCATGGACGGAGGAGCCTGGAAGGCTAGAGTCCATGGAATCACTGAGGGTTGGACACAACTGAGCGACTTGACTGTCACTTTTCACTTTCATGCATTGGAGAAGGAAATGGCAACCCACTCCAGTGTTCTTGCCTGGAGAATCCCAGGGACGGGGGAGCCTGGTGGGCTGCCGTCTATGGGGTCGCACAGAGTCAGACACGACTAAAGTGACTTAGTAGTAGTAGCAGTAAAGAGACATCACATGTGGAATTGTGGTTGACAGTGGTGGTATAGATGCTTAAACTCTTGCTCCTCTTAGTGCTAAAAAATAACCACTCTATGTTTTAGTGGAAAGTTTTACTATAGATGGTAATGTTTATTTTCATAATAGAAAAAAACATTTATTTTGGTAAATTTAGATACCTATGTATCAAGTGGGTAATTTATGGAATGCCTTATGGATAAAAATTTAAAGCAAGGCCAGGCCTTAAAATGTGTCTCTCACCCTTGACACTAGTTATGTTTTGGGCGAAATAATTCTTTGTTGTGTGAGGAAGGGTGTGAACTGTAGGATATTTGGCATTCATGGCCCCTACCCACTAGATCCCAGTAGCAGTCACTCAGTTGCCTCTGCTGCTGCTGCTGCTGCTGCTGCTAAGTCGTCTCAGTCGTGTCTGACTCTGTGCGACCCCATAGACGGCAGCCCACCAGGCTCCCGCGTCCCTGGGATTCTCCAGGCAAGAACACTGGAGTGGGTTGCCGTTTCCTTCTCCAATGCATGAAAGTGAAAAGTGAAAGGGAAGCCGCTCAGTTGTGTCTGATTCTTAGTGACCCCATGGACTGCAGCCTACCAGGGGACTCCGTCCATGGGATTTTCCAGGCAAGAGCACTGGAGTGGGGTGCCATTGCCTATTCCCAGTTGCCTCTAGACATTGCCAAATATCCCCTGTAGGGTAAAAAAAAAAAAAGCTCCCACCACTTAGGTTGAGAAACCTCTGCCTTACAAAAATCTAGTGCGATTCCTCAACTTTACGCAAGAAGGGAATTAAAGTGCTATAATGAAGGTCACACTGCTAAATAGTGGCAGAAATTTGATAGATCTCAGGTCTCTAATCCCAAATCCATATTTCACATACAACAAGCTGCCTAAGGCAGTCTTCCATTTAAAGTGATACCTCCAGAATATATGGTTTTAAAAGAGCCCACACGTCGTCTGTATCAGGTCAATAAATAGGTTGGAAAAGTGGTATAAACCCAATTTTCTCAGAGAAAGAACAAAATGAGAAAGGTTATGATTTATCCAAGATCACATATTTAGTAGAGAATAGAGACCGAACATGAGATTTCAGATGTCAACTCTATTGCTCTTTCCAAAATCTATACTTGCCCCAGTGGGTGGTCATGGGCTTGATGTGAGGAAGGAGCAACAAAAAAATTATTGCAGAACATTTCTACATTATTCTCTTGTTTCTAGCACTCTGATCCTGTATCTCTGGCAGGCAGAAAATAGCAAATAGTCTTTTTTAAATTGGTAGACAGGAGTCATAATACCTTCAAAGATGTTTACTAGCTTGTGTCTATACTTTTTCTTCTATCTGAATGATTAAAGAACGAAGGACTTCAAAACATAAAAAATAAAATTTGGTTATTTTATGTTATATATGCCTCAACTATAGAAATCTAACTACTGATGACTTCCAAGGACTTACAGAGAGGTATGAATGAAGGCATTTTCTAAAACTTCTCCTATCTTGGATTTTGTTATAGGTCTCTATCATGTAGTGATATGAAATCAAAATATTTAACTACCCGCCCCTTTCTGTTCATCATTGTGCTGCCAAAAGAGAGGCCTTTATGGAGATAAATGATCTCTCCTTGATCAAAAACCTAGCAGGTCACCATGATAAAATCTCAGCCCTTTCTGAGAAGTGAAGAGTAAGCAGTTGTGAACAGGCTTCCCTCCTATTACTCTGTGCATGTGAGTTGTCTCTCTGCTAAAAAAAAAAAACAAAAACACTTAGTCTGAAAGTTTAAATTCTCTTTTGCTGTTTAGTGGCTTATATAAAACTATAAACACGATTGAAAGAAAGTATGAAGAGCAATGTTTGCATATCTGCATAAAAAGATTTTAAGTTTAAAAAATGGCCCTAGGCTAACACAAGACCTGTTCATTATGTTTTGAACTTATTGTTGCCATCTGTGGGCAAAATGTGTGTGTGTGTGTATTGTCTGTGAATGTTGTGTGTATTACCTAAAACTAAAATTGGTCTAATAAGATGAAATTAGCAGCTGTAAATATCTAGAATAAATTCAGTAATGTTCTGTATATACTCCAGAAATTTCTAAATAAAGGGATTTAAACAATTTTCTCTGCAGTTTATAGTTCTGTAGCTAGTAGAACAGAATGTATATCTGACCCCTTAAATCTAATGAATCACCAAGTTCTGTTGACAGCGTTTCCTGAATACATCCCAAACCTTCCCACTTCTCTCTTTCAAAGCCAACATGAACACATTAGCCAGTGTCCACATCTCATCAGGAGCACTGCAGTTGCTTTTTAATTGTTCTTCCACATCTACTTTTGCCCACTTCTAATTAATTTGGCCCAAAGCAACCGGAATGACCTTTCCAAAATGTAAAATGGACCATGGCATCATCTTTCTCAAATCCCATCCATGGCTTTTCATCACACTTGGGATAAAATTCCAAAGTCTTTACACAGAACATAAGGGCTGGTATAATCTTGCTCTCCCCAGCCTCTTCTTTGGCCATTTTACCCCTTCCTCACTAATCTCTATGCACACCCCACCATGCATCAGGCTTTTCCCAATTGGAGCCTTTACATATGGTTTCTCTTTCTAGAACGTTCTTTTTCCATGCCTTCATTTGGCCAATTTTTATTCATTATTCATTTCCAAGCTTAAATATCATTCCCTCTAGGAATCTTTCTATGATCTTCCCAGCATATCCTGGATATTCATTCTTGGTACCTTGTAACAATAATAATTCACACTCTTTTCATTTAACAGCAATCTCATGGAACTCTGAAATTATTTGTTGTCTGTCTTTCCCAATAGATCCTAAGCCCTGAAACAATATGTTCTGTTTTGCTCATAATGCATCACTAGTGGCTAGCACAGTGCCTATAGGTAGGCATGCCATAAAAGAACATTGGATGGATCAGGAAGAAGGAAGAGTGGGAGGGAGGAAAGATAGGAAGGAGGAAGTTAGGAGTAGAATAGTCCTACCTTTAGTAGTCTAAGCTTTTTGTTTAATTTTTATTTCTTTCTCCATGTAGTGATCCTATATATAGTATGATGAACGTTCCTAATTTAATAACTGAAATGATTTTAGAAATAGGCCAACAGTTTTAAGTTTTGAATATAAAGTTAAATATCTGTTTTATATTATGTGTACGTGTGTGTGTAGTTGCTCAGTCATGTCCAGCTCCTTGCAAGCCACCAGGGAAGCCCCATGTGTACATATAGAACCTATAAAATAGTCATCTTATTATTATTAAGTATAGAATTTCTGGTTTTATTTTATTGTTTAGAATTTAATTCACCTTCTTGAATACATAACTTTTGCTAGACCATAATTCAAAAGTTATGGAAAGACATACAGTGAAAGGTTTATGTCTCAATTCCAGCTACACAGTTCTTTCTTGTCCCTGCATGCCAAATGCATGCCAAAATTTGATTTTGATTAATGATTACTGAATTGGCTTACAATTTGGTTTCCTTTTGTTTTGCTTTGTTGTTCTCAGCCTTAACTTTTGTCAGCATTGAAATTTTTACCTTAAATGATAACAATTTACCTTACTATTACATAACTCACATTCCTATAACCTGTATGGATTACAAATATCTTCTAGTGTGCTTGATTCTATAATACACTTATTTCATTTTCAAGTATTTCTGACTTATAAAATAGTCATTTATCAAATGGCCTTGAGTTTACAGTAATTGAACTTCAAAAACATTATTACCATGATTCCTCGGGTTCTTTGCAGAAAAATTTTCAAAGCTTTATTCCAAAGACCCTGTGCTTTTAAGAAACTCCAGTCAGAGATCCTAGTTCATAAGTCACAACAACTTAGATCTTAACCTTCTCTTCTCTGTAAAAAGTGACTAGCTCTCTAGTCAGAACTTTTTGATTATGCTTTGATTGGTGTCTCATTTCCAAATTGACTAAATGTTAGTGGTTTTCTGAAATAGCTTTCAGCAATTCCTTGTGATTGGCCACATCTAGACTGGCCCAAAAGGAAAAAATGAGTTCACCCAAACATTTATGAAAGGAGAATATGAGGATAGTCAGCCTTTTTCTTCATAAGTTGAATTTTTAGAGTACAAATATGATGGTGACAATACTGACAGTCATTTTCTTCATAAGTCAAATTTTTAGAATACAGTAGCACAACCCTTCTGTGTTGTTTCTGTCTACTGGGGGCTGTGGGCATGGTAAAGAAACTTCAAGATGGAGGAATCAAGAAACAATCTTCCTGACCTTACTTGGCATTTCTCTGTGTGATCTTGTATTAGCTGGTTGACTACTTGATACTTCTATTTTCTCTTCTTTAAAAGAAGAGGCATGGGGAAAAAAAAAAGAGAGGCATGGACTAGATTATCTCTGGGAAACTCCCAGGCCTAAAATTCTCTATTGAATGAAAAAGGAAATGAATGAAATAAATCAAAACAAATTGAATGAATTTGAGGCCAGAGACTGGTTTGCTTTTTTGTTGTTTGATATAAAATTCACATCATACAGTGTATACTTTGATCTCCACTAGGGTCTATTAGAAATCACAGTATCACATCATGTAAAACATAAAATCCTAGTTCTACATTAATTCAGAAATTATAGAACATTTTGAATATTTATACATGTGAGTGGCATGCTTAATACTTTACATCAGAAGTCACTTATCTACATGGATGGGGTTCAAATTTTACATTCAATTTTCAACCCCCAAATTTCTCACATTAAAACCTCCTTGCTTCAGTTATTTTTGCAGATACTAAATATATTTTCCTGACATTATTAATCTCCTGTTTTCTCCCTCGGTCTTATTATATGATCAATTGATGTGGAAAATGAAAATGTCATGGAATTTCACAATCTTTGGGTAATCTTTAAAAGTATTAACTGTTATTTCCTTGAAGAAGTTTTTCACAGATATTTTACTTAAATGCTATTTAATTTTTTTGTCTCATCAGAGTAATAGTATTACAGTTTTACAAGAAGTTTATGTTGAAAGAGAAATGACATAAATTCTCACATAGCATACATGTAAAGGAAGAATATGTTGACAGTTTTTCTTTCTGTGACAGATCAGAAGTTATGAGGGACTGAGCCATATTGCAATTACTGTTTGACTACATGAAATTACTATTTGAAAAGTATTCACTTTAAAAAAAATCAAAGAAAATCAGTTTGTAGACTTGTATCAGAAGACACTATCAATTCTGTTCAGTTCAGTTGCTCAGTCATATCCGACTCTTTGCGACCCCATGGACTGCAGCACACCAGGCCTCCCTGTCCATCACCAACTCCCGGAGTCCACCCAAACCCATGTCCATCGAGTTGGTGATGCCATCCAACCATCTCATCCTCTGTCGTCCCCCTCTCCTCCTGCCTTCAATCTTTCCCAGCATCAAGATATTTTCAAATGAGTCAGCTATTCGCATCAGGTGGCCAAAGTATTGGAGTTTCAGCTTCTAAAAAACAGCTGAACATTTGGCAAAGCAGCAAGTTCCATAATTTGCCATAAATGTAAATTTATCTATGAGGAGTAATGACATTATAATATAGACAAAAACTCACTAGAAAACATTGAATCAAACAAGCTTTAGGAATATTGATTATAAAGAACATCTAAGAAAGGAGAACTGAAATTTCATGTTATAAAATTGTTCTGCCAACACATTTAACCCATTGTTAGAGTTAAATCAAACATAAAGTCAGGTAGCCAAAGTATTGGAGATTCAGCATCAGTCTTTCCAATGAATATTCAGGGTTGATTTTCTTTAGGTTTGACTGGTTTGATCTCNAAATTGTTCTGCCAACACATTTAACCCATTGTTAGAGTTAAATCAAACATAAAGTCATTGTATATCATATTTAAAAGAAAACAGCCATTTCTTGTTTATCTAGAGGCCTGTTTATCAAAATGGTTTATAAGATGGCCTCCAAAGCCAGACCGCCTAGTCTCAAAATCTGGTCTTAAGAAAATTACTTAACACCGTGCTGGGATTCAATGCATCCATCTTGAAAATGTTGGTAACATGCATGTTTAGTTCAAAGGCTTTTTGAGATAATTAAATAGGCTAATATGAATAAGGACAGAAAAACCATGAGGAGAACAAAGCAACATTGCAAGACATTTTAGTTGTTGTTTTTGCTGTTTATTGTTCTTACTAGTAATATTTAATAGGATGTGAAAATTGAAGTTTTGCCCAAAGTGCCAATATATGATAATTATCAGACACCCAACCGAGTGTGAGACAGAATATCCTGGAGGAATCTTCAAAGTGGATAAATCAGAAGAGATTCTGTGACTGTTTAAACTTTCACCCATTTTGAGAATATAAAAGAGTCTAGAACAGAGGGACAGAGAGGAGCTGGCAAAGTTTTTAGAGAGGTACTAAGGGGTCTTCTCTCCNATCCTGGAGGAATCTTCAAAGTGGATAAATCAGAAGAGATTCTGTGACTGTTTAAACTTTCACCCATTTTGAGAATATAAAAGAGTCTAGAACAGAGGGACAGAGAGGAGCTGGCAAAGTTTTTAGAGAGGTACTAAGGGGTCTTCTCTCCCTCTGGTGGGGTGAGCAGTCCCTAAAATTCCAAAGGGTGAAATTTTTAGGGTAGCCACAAAGAGAAGTTAATGGATGTTTCCTGGAGTTGGGAGATGGCTGTATGCTCATGCCTCATTCACACCCGTGAAAGGTAAAGCATGTGTGCTGGTGGGTGGGTTGGGAGGGAGAGAGGAGGAGAGAAGGAGGGAGAAAGAAAGAAGGAGAGAGAATAAAGGAATGGAAAATGATACTCCNATTTTTGATGTTAAAAAAAATTTTTAAAGATAAAAATAAAAAGCAGAAAAAAAAATAAAAGATACAAACTTCAAAAAAAAAAAAGTATTAGGGAATTCTTGCCAGAACCTGCAATCTCACTTCCTCCCAACTGCTAACTGACTGTGCACTCAAACAGGTATTAGAGCATTTTGAGTACTCCAGTTTGATTTGTGTTTTCCATCTCCTCTCCTCAGGACACACCATGATCAGTTACAGGTTGCCACCAGTTTTAAAGGGCTCTTCTGGCTCCAGGTAGTATTACCTCTGTGTTTCATTCATGCTCCAGAGCTGCCTGGTGAGATCAGAATTAAATAGTCACCGTAAGAAACCATATTGTGGCTTAGCTTTTTACCCCTATTCTACCCTATTTCTTTACTCTCCTTCTGAAGACTTTCTGTCAGTAAATTGCCTGAACAAAACCTCCATCTTAGAACATGCTTGTGGGAAGCACCACCAAAGACTAGCACCTGTGGATTTCTGGTTTCCAGTCTCTTTAGTTCAATTCATTCAACAAACTTCTATTGAATGCCTTTGAATACCCCAGGCAGTATATGGTATATGGGAAGAAGTTAAGACCCAATCTCTTTTTCCCAATCTCTCTCTCAAACAGCCCACCACTTTGTCGAAGACTGTTTAAATAAATACACAGTGTAAACACAGTGTGGCCAATGCTATGCTCCCTGGTGGCTCAGACGGTAAAGAATCTGCCTACAGTGTGGGAGATCTGGGTTCAGTCTCTAGGTCAGAAAGATCCTGTGGAGAAGGAAATGGTACCCACACCAGTATTCTTGTCTGGAGAATACCAAGGACAGAGGACCATGGCGGGCTACAGTCCATGGGGTCGCAAAGTCGAACACAACTGAACAACTAATGTTTCCACTTTTCTCTTAAGACCCAGTCTCTTTCTCCTCATCTCTCTCTGAAACAGCCCACCACTTCGTCAAAGACTCTATCAATAAATATAAAGTAAAAGCACATAGTGGCTGTTGCTATGCTACACTAGTGCTAAGAATTTGAAACTAGGAAAACTTTTATCTGAACCTTGGAGGGTGTCATAAACTGCGGGAAAGAGACTCTGAGTTGGAGGTTTGCGGGTAGGAGGTTTATTAGGGCATATTTTGGGAACACCAGTGAGAAAGTAAAGGAAGCATAATTGTACAGATGGAGAGGTTGGCTGAGGCCTCAGGCAAGCCCATGGGGAAACTCTGAAGATGTTCAGGTGCCAACTGCCTACTAATATGGACCTAACACTGAGAGAAGCAACTTTTTGGCTAAAGGATGCTCAAAGAGGATGCTCAACTGTAAGGTACCATTAGCCAGTTCTTGCAGCTGCTGGAGAAGTAGATGTCTCAGACCTGTAGCAAGGATCCAGGTAGAGAACCCCAGAATCCAGTACAGGGGCAGATGGATACAAGGAATGATCAGTCTTCAGCTGTGTCATCCCAGGACCGTAAAAAGTAGGTTGGACCTCGTGAGAAAAAAGTTGGAGGAACCAGCTTGAAGAATATACACAAACAGGCACACATACACACACAGACACACACAGAGATACACATACACACACAGAGACACACAGACACAAACCCATTGGTTGCTAGATACCTGTCCTTGTGATCATCTCAGTTAATATATACTGGCTTCAAGCCAAGCAACCAATAGTCCTAGTCCACCCAGTGGGATTTTAATTGAGTCTATTCTTGAGCACTACATTTCTCAAATATCACAGGTGCTAAATGCAAGATAAACCTGAGATTTCCCAAAAATATATCCTGTAGAAGGACCTGGAAGTGTTCCAAACCTTGTTGCAGTGACTCTGAGGAGCGTGCAGCAGGTAACAAATCTGCCGACAAGCAGCAATCTTCCAAATAAACATATGTGGGCCCAGAGTTCAGAGGCTAAAGTCAATTTAATGAGAAAGCTGTCGCTGTTCTTTTTCGTGTGAATTAAATATATTCCAAGTAGCCAAAGTCACAGCCTAACGGTAAATAGTCTGGCTGCAGAGCTGAGCATTTGTTTTATGCAGTTCTCAGGGTCACCTAAAGATGAATGTGAGTTACCTGGATTGAATAGTGTTCCATCCGGCATGTCGTAAATGTGTGGTGATAAAATTGGAGAACCTAATTAAACAGGACGAATTTGAATGTAAAATTGTTTGTTTTGCAGCTCCTCTAGGGCAAACATTGAAAATTTCCATTGAGATAATAATAGCACATAATTTGTAAAGCAGAATAGAAAATCTTTGTGCATAAAGGGCAGGCTATTAATAGGTCTTTATAAAGTTAATCACACAATATTAAGACAACAGAAGGAAGATTCCAGTAACTTATCCAGAGTAAACGTCATAAAAGTTCACAAATTTTCTTTTCCATATTTAGTGCCAGAAATCCAACCCATGCAGACATCCACAAAAGAATGAAATAGGTCCTCATCTCTCCCTCCAGTAGCTGAAGTCTGTCCTGATGGAATGGCCTCTGGCAATATTATGAATCAGCATGAAAGCATAGCAAACCTGGTCTCTAGAAACCATCTCCCCACTGAAATGCATGTTTAAATTACCTTGTGGCAAGGCCAGTGACATTCAAGGATTGAGAATGAGGTTAGAAAAATGGAAATGTTTCTCCACTTTAGGGAAGGTCTTTTGCCTGATCAACATTATGTAAACATTTTTGCCGAAGAAAGCGTCGTACCAAAGTTTTACAGCCAAATGATTATAGAACAGCAAACCACTTTTATGCTCCCTATGCTCTGGTCCAAGGGTTGGCAAACTGGCCTTGGGCCACATCCAACCTGCCACTCATTCTTGTAAATACAGTGTTATTGGAATACAGCTATGCTCATTTGTTTATGTACTGTCTGTGGCTGTTTGGGGGCTGCAGTGGCAGAGTGGAGTAGTGTGAAATAGACCATATGGTCCACAGAGCTTAAAATATTTTCTATCTAGCCATTAACAGAAAAAGTTTGCTGACCCCCCACTCTGGTCTCTTCTAGTTCAGTGTATCCCGGATTTACTAATGATAAAAATTGCTTGGAGTCCATGTTAAACCCATAGCCCCTCAATCCCTCCTTTGGAGATCCTGATTTAGTGAGTCTGCATGAAACACAGAAATGTGAATTTTTAGCAAGTACCGGGATTTTTAAGAAATGGTCTAGTTCTTTGACTCCCCAGTTCTTCAGCATACCTCTTAATGGGCATCAAGTTCACATTCTTTTCTTCAGATTCTTCTTCCTCTCCCCACGTAAATGTGAGGTACAGGCCCATGTACTGGGTGACGTTGTCATGAGCGGAGTTTGCTAGAAGCCAAGGGGATGTTGGGTGTGTGTTATTTGTGGAGGGAGCATGCTTAGGAGCAAGAAAGTTATGGAAGCAAGATGCGGTGGGAGAAACAAGCTAAGCAAGGTCATGATCTCCACTAGAGAGGTACTTTGTCCAGATATCATAAATACCTCTGTAGCATGAGATGTGCTACAGATTGTTCTTCCCACCTTGAGGCAAGAGGTCTGGCCTTTTGTACACCCCACCCCCACCCTGCTCATGTCATTACTAGATGTAGGGTGCCCTTGAACAGGGGACAGCTGAGAGCCATTAACAGCAATAACTAAGGCACACAGGTACCTGCAGTGAAGGAGGATGGGGGGAGATGTTCAGTATCCAGTGCAAGAAGTAAACCCCCAAATGAATAATATTTATATAGACTTCATATGTGCCCTTCAGAAAGTCATATCTGCAATATTCTTTAAAAGGTAATTGGAAATGTATTGCTAAATTATAAGTCTTTGGAAGTAATTGATGTATTTGGTAGAATTGAGACCTTCCACTGTCTACCATCTTTGAAAAGCAAGAGGAAAATGTGTCAGAGAGAAGGGAATTTTCCAGTCAATAATCATTGTTTTGTTGACCAGTGGCTTTAATCAGATACTTAGTAAGATCTCTCAGTTATTATCTCTGTTATGATGAAATGGGGTTCTAATATATTTAAATGCATGCAGCCATTAAGAGGCCACTTGGAATAGGCCTCTTATCCTAGAACATATTTTTCCAGTCTCCAACATCTCATCCTAGAAAAGGTACATTATGGGAATGTAAAGTGAAGTTCATCTATCATATTATGATTTACTTTCCAAACAATGATGATAGCTACCACTACTAGCAAGTGACAAAGTAGCTCTTAGTAACTATTAGCCAATCCTCCCAGCCAGCAAGGGAGGCATCATTTTCCCCATGGTCATCCTAAGTCACATAGCTAGTCAATGGTAGAGTTGAATGTTTTGTAGAAAGGGTTCCACAAATCTTATTTTTAAAGTTAAGATGTGTATAAGAGACAGCTACACTAGTGCTAAGAATTTGAAACTAGGAAAACTTTTATCTGAACCTTGGAGGGTGTCATAAACTGCGGGAAAGAGACTCTGAGTTGGAGGTTTGCGGGTAGGAGGTTTATTAGGGCATATTTTGGGANCTGCTTATTTCTCCCAAGTTGTTTGAATAAAATTAGAACTTACAAGCCTAGAGCAAAGACTTTCAGACATTTCTAAATTATGAATTCTTGGATTTTTCTAATAAATACCCTTTAAGCTCTCAGGAGAAGTTGATAGGGGAAGGAAAGGGGAAATGTAACATGATGGAAGTTACACTTTTTACTATTCTCTGACCAGTTCTCATTTTCATACTGAACTTGCTGAAAGATGAGCAGTGAAAAAAAATCTGTGAACACCCCTCGAAGGATCCTTACTGTGAATACAGTGGAAGCAGCTCCAGCAGTGAAGGTGGAGAGTATTATTACTGTTTTATAAACTTGGGAGAATCAAGTTTAAAAGAGCACCTAGAATCTTATCTCACTCTATTCTGTTTTCTGTCTCCTTGAGGCAAAGTTGGCTTAACCTCTTCTGGAAATAAACACCATGTGAAATAGGAATTGTTTTCCCCAAACAACTTAAGGATATTTTCAACAACTTTTAAACACAAAAACAGCTATCAAGATATGGCTGCTCAGAGGAACTGTGTTTTTGTAAAGTTGGTGGCAAAAATAGAACTTTGATTTTATCTCATGTATTTTGAGGAAAGAGAGCCAAAGGCATCATGTCATGGTGAGTGGAAAAAAAGAGAATTGGCAGGGTCCCAGATTTTCCCATGATTCTACTGTGAGCTTGGGATTCCAAGCCACATCCAGCTAATTTCAAAGCCAGTGTTCTTTCTAATCTGCCATCCCCATCTATTACAGTTCTCCTTAGGCTAGGGCCAAGGAGCAGCATCCAGGAAATTGACCCTGACCAAGGGAGGGCTGAATACGGGAACCAGTGAACCACATCAGGGAATGAAACCAGCACACAAGAGTCAGCATGAACTCCTGGCTCATTTCATCCATGAAGCCTTTCCTTCTCTCTTTGCATAGACTTTGGTGAATCTTTTCTTTCCTTGTATCTATAGTACTTATGCTGCATTCCTCTGGTTTAGAACTCGGCACATGGTTGTATCTTCTTTTTAACAATATTTTCAGATTAATAGGTTAAGAGATTGGATTGAGCCCACCAATATCAGGTTTAATATTCTGTCCAATTTGTTATGCTGTGCTCCGTGAGCTCAGTCACTCATTCAAAACTCATTTATTGAGTGCCTGTAGGTATTTTTTAGGTGCAGTAGTGAGACAGACAGACCAAAATTCTTGCCTTTAAAGAGCTTTCAATTTAGTGATGGAGATTGCTATTGCTATTGCTAAGTCACTTCAGTCGTGTCCAACTCTGTGCGACCCCATAGACGGCAGATCACCAGGCTCCCCCGTCCCTGGGATTCTCCAGGCAAGAACACTGGAGTGG
>SJYV01054000.1:0-19039 GCA_006410875.1 Neotragus pygmaeus | reverse complement strand
AGCAAATTTGGAAAACTCAGCAGTGGCCACAGGACTGGAAAAGGTCAGTTTTCATTCCAATCCCAAAGTTTCAGTTTAGGAAGATGAAAAAATTCAGTGGGTGGATGGTGGTGATGGTTATACAACTATGCGAAAGTACTTAATACCAGTGGACTCTGCACTTAAAAAAGGTTATGATAATAAATTTTATGTTATGTGCATTTTACCACAATAAAAGAAAAACTGGGGCCAGAGTATACATATGGGTCCCTGGGGAATGCAGTGTGGCGACACAGACAAAAAGCCATAAACATGTTCTTGGTCTTTGGTTAAAAAAAAAAAGAAAAAGGAAATCCCACTTCTGGGAAATCAGACAAGGCACTGAGCTTGAATCGACGAGTTAGTTCATCAAGGAAGTGATTTTATAACAGGGGAAAACTGGAGCCATCAGGGTTCAGTAAACTGTAGGGCATAAACTCACAGGCTGGTTGAATCCACCAGAACAGTTGACAATGAGTTTATCTTACGTGGGAAAGTCAAAATGCTGAATGAAAAAAGGAGACAAACAATTCTACATTCGGAATCATCAGATGATATTTAAAAATCCCCAAAGAAGAGGCAGAGAAGAAGGACATCGAACGCGTAAGCATGAGTGTCCTCAGGGCAGAGGACTCGGGACTCTTCTTCCCTCTTCAATTGTTCTGCATTTTCCCAGCTTTTTTTTTTTTTTTTTCCCCTCATGAAGCTTGTTCTAATTAAAAAACTGGAGAAAACACAAATTTTTAAAAAAAAATTTTAAAAAGCAACCGCCTTGCCATGTTCTGTTTTAAGATGTTTTTCAAAGTTACAGCACAGCTTGGCACTGTCTCTCTGAGTCCCTTAAAAGAAAGCATGTGTCCCACACAGAGCCAGCGTCTGGGGCGGCAGCTTCTGTTCTGAGCAGGCGTCAGGCCTTGGAACCAGGTGGGACCTGCCCCAGATGTGTGTTCACGAAAGGATGCTCACGGAGGTTGCCCTGGGTCCACCGACCCAGACTCCTCTGTAAACATCCAGCCAGACACCTCACAGGAGGGGAGCTTGGAGCCACTTAAAAGGTAGCTGGCAGCTAGAAGCGTGACCGGAAAAAGGCAGCCACTGAGATTTCATGCAAACGAGGAACTTCACACGCGAGGAAACATCACGGCTTTTCCCTTTCCTTGCCAAGCCAGGAGGGGAGAGAAGATGCAGGAACATCACAGAGGCATGGTAGCAACTTTCTGTTACAAGAATTAATTAGAAGGGCGAAGAAAGCAGCGTAATCCCTGCTTTGTGATGAAAAGGTTCCTGCCAAAGGCAGCGCAAAGGCTGGGAAAGGAACTGAGGTCTTCTAAGCAGCGACAAGAATGAAAACTGCAGCTTTGACCCAGACCTTTGCAAGCTGTGAGGCCAATAGGGCTTCAGGGTGATTGAGACCCGTGTGCCCCCATCAAGAAAGCTGGGAACACACTGGTGTCACCCCCAGCTGTTAACTGGGGGGCGACACTGCTCAGGACCACATGGCTCCCACCTCCCAGCCACCCAGCATGCTGTTCCCTCTGCCTAGAATGCTGTTCCCTCTGCTCCTCACCTGGCTGGCTACCATGCATCCCTGCTTGTCCCACTGGCCTAGCAGAGTGATCACATGACCCAGCCTGAGTCCTGCGTGGAACCACCTTCTTCCAACCTTCCTGATGGCTATTCCTCCATGGGCTGTGGGTTTGGGTGTCTCACTGGTGCTCCCCAGCTTCCCCGAGTCTCTTCACCCTGTTCTGTAAAGACCTGCATGTCCCTCCCATTAGACTGTGACCTCCTGGGGATGGGGCAGTGCATCCTCAGAGCTGAGCATTGTGCTGGGCACACAGTGCGTGTTTGTTCAGTCCCTCAGTCATCCTACTCTTTGCGACCCCATGGACTTCAGTCTGCCAGGCTCCTCTGTCCACAGAATTTTCCAGGCAAGAATGCTCGAATTGGCTTGCCATTTCCTCCTCCAGGGGATCTTCCCCGCACACAGTATATGCTCAGATGCTCAGTCGTGTCCAGCTCTTTGTGACCCCATGGACTATAGCCCATGCCAGGCTCCTCTGACTATGGGATTCTTCTGGCAAAAATACTGGAGTGAGTTGGCGTTTCTTCCTCCAGGGAATCTTCCCATTCCAGGGATCAAACCTGAGTCTCTTAATGTCTTCTGCACTGGCAGAAGGATTCTTCACCACGAGCACCACCTAGGAAGCCCAGCACACAGCAGGTGCTCCATAAATGCTTGCCAGATGAAGCATGATTTTTATTAACACCTTNCAGGGATCAAACCTGAGTCTCTTAATGTCTTCTGCACTGGCAGAAGGATTCTTCACCACGAGCACCACCTAGGAAGCCCAGCACACAGCAGGTGCTCCATAAATGCTTGCCAGATGAAGCATGATTTTTATTAACACCTTCTGCTGCTGCTGCTGCTAAGTTGCTTCAGTCGTGTCCGACTCTGTGTGACCCCATAGACAGCAGCCCACCAGGCTCTCCCATCCCTGGAATTCTCCAGGCAAGAACACTGGAGTGGGTTGCCATTTCCTTCTCCAATGCATGAAAGTGAAACATGAAAGGGAAGTCTTCTAGGAGGGTATAATCCAGCGAGCAAGTGGAGACAGGCAAGCCTGACAACGTGGTTGAAGCTGTCACAGAGTTTCTGCTCTTCATGACCTCTGAATAAGTCTGTTTAACAACAGCCGGCATTTACTGAGCACCTACTATGTGCCAAGGACCTTGTATTATTTTTTAAAGTCTTCTTTAATTTGCATTTATGTAGTTTTGGCCACAAGCCATGTGGGATCTTAGTTCTCCAACCAGGGATTGAACGTGTACCCCTTGAATCAGAAGGTTGGAGTCTTAACCTCTGGACCACCAGGCAAGTCCCGCCAGACACCTTGTTGCACTGGACCTCAGAGACCCCCGAACGTCTCCATCGCTGTGTGCATCTCGCTAACGAGGAACCCGAGGCTTGGGCAGAAGACAGGGACTCTCCCAAGGTCACGTGGACAATAGCTGAGTCTCTACTCGACCGCAGGCTTGTCGGCCCCAAAGTTGCCGAACCACATCCCTCCATTCAGGGCTCAGAGAGAAGGAGTTGCCCAGGAAGGGGGTGCCGGTGCCCCCTGAGAACCGCTGAAGGCAGCCAAGCCAACACCAGAGGCACCCGGCCCTGTCCTCTCCAGCCAGCTGGGCCATAAAGCCCAACAGGAATGACACCAGGGCGGTCAGAGAAGCAGGCCGGCCCACATCCGGCGCTGACCAAGCACAGGGAGCTCCGAGGGAGAGGCTTATTTTGGGAAAATGGAAACAAAACAAAGCCCTTTAATTGGAGCCATCTGTGGCACAGTGGCCTGGGGATGCGGCTGGAGTGGGGTAGGGTGGGGAGCTGAGCTGGAAACATGGGGGTGAGGCTGCCCTGCCCACCAAGGGCATGAGAACCAGGCGGGGAGAGCCGCTCCCGGCCTGCAGGGGCGCCACAGAGGGCTCCTTGGGCCTGGCCGTCCACGGTTCTCTTCCTCTCCCACCCTGTGTTAGCCCCACTCTTGGCGACCCCATGGACAGCAGCTCACAAGGCTCCTCTGTCCATGGGATTCTCCAGGCAAGAATACTGGAGTGCATTGCCATTCTCTTTGCCAGAGGATCTTCCTGACCCAGGGATCGAACTCAGGCCTCCTGCATTGCAGGCAATTCTTTACCGTCTGAGCCATCAGGCTTTGCTGTTCAGGCACTCAGTTGTGTCCGACTCTTTGCGACCCCATGGACTGCAGCATGCCAGGCTTCCCTGTCCTTCATCATCTCCCGGAGCTTGCTCAAACTCACATCCATTGAGTTACTGATGCTGTCCAATCATCTCATCCTCTGTTGTCCCCTTCTCCTCCTGCCTTCGACTTTCCCAGCATCGGGGCTTTTCTAATGAATCAGGCTAGCTCTTGGCAATTTGGGGCTCAATGAATCCCCGTGAAGAGGTGGGTGTCTGTCACAGCACCAGACACCATGAGAGCCTGGCTGGATCAGGGCTGGGCCCGTGACAGTTCCTTCATCTTTGGGCCAAGAGTCTAAACCCCAAATATGGATCAAGATTGTCAAGCTTATTGTCTCTCTAGCCTGGAGAGAGAGTGAACAGGTTTTGTCTGATTATTGCCTATGGCTTTGTGTTAAGAAGGATTCTGAGGTCTAGTCTGAACAGAGATGTGACTGAAATGTTGTTATTGTTGTTCAGTTGCTAATTCATGTCCAACACTTTGCAACTCCATGGACTGCAATATGCCAGGCTCCTCTGTCCTCCAGTTTGTTCAAATTCATATCCATTGAGTTGGTGATGCTATTTAATCATCTCATCCTCTGTCGCCCCCTTCTCCTTTCACCTTCAATCTTTCCCAGCATCAGGGTCTTTTCCAATTAGTCAGCTCTTTGCATCAGGTGGCCAAAGTATTGGAGCTTCAGCATCAGTCCTTACAATGAATATTCAGGGTTGATTTCCTTTAGAATTGATGGTTTGATCTCCTTGCAGTCCAAAGGACACAAAAGAGTCTTCTCCAACATGAAAATGTCAAAGCATCAGCTCTTCAGCACTCAGTCTTCTTTATGATCCTACTCTCATATCTGTACATGACAACTGGAAAAACCATAGCTTTGACTATATGGACCTGTGCCGGCAAAGTGGTATCTCTGCTTTTTAATATGCTGTCTAGGTTTGTCATAGCTTTTCTTCTAATACATGTTTGCAAAGAGACGTGGCAAGATATTGAAGGCCATCGCAATAAATCAGGAAACACATGAGGGGTTGAGTGGGCATGATGGGGAGGAAGGCAAAGACAAGCAGCCTTCCAGAGAGTGGTCTAGTGATCTGGTGAACGCTGCAGTCAGAGGATGAGGAGAGAACTGCAGTTGGTTCCTGAACTCCTTGCTTTGGTAGGTGAGACACCAGGGGAAAGAAGGATGCTTTTACTTTTGAATTTTAAATACACATAAAATTTATCATCTTAATCATTTTTAAGCACATGGATGACTGGTCTTAAGCACATTTACATTGTTGCGCAACTATTTCTACCCTCCATCTTCAGAACTTATCCTTCTCCTGAAACTTCATACCCATTAAACGCTAACTCCTTCTATCCAGCCCCAGCCCCGGCAGCCACCATTTTCCTTCCTATCTCGATAGGGGCGTTTATGAGTGGATCATGGCGTGTTTACCCTTCTGTGTCTGGCTTATTTCACTGAGCATGACGTCCTCGAGGTTCATCCATGTAGCAGCAGGGGTCAGACCCAGGTGGCCTTCCTTTTTAAGGCTGAAAACATTCCCACTGTGTGACTATTGCCACATTTCGCTTGTTCATCCATCAGTGGACACCGCGGTTACTTGCAGGCTTCAGTTGCTGTGGACAATGCTGCTATGGGCACGGTTTACACGGTGCCTTTATCTTTGGGCCCTGCGTGACCTTCAAGGGCTGGCTTTCGGGTGAATGCTTGAATGACCCAGCCAAGGGCTCAGGTGGGAGCCTGGGCTATAGGTGCAGGCGGAGCCCCAGATGTCTACCATGACCCCAGTAGGCAAAGCCGGGGGCANAAAGGGTGTAACTGTTGGCCACCACTGGATGAATCCTTAATAGCTTTATTTACAGCTCAAGGAAGCTGAGTAAGCTGGTATTTCTTTTTTTTTCTTTTCTTTTTTTTAATTGTCAAGATAGGAGGGTTGCAAGGGGACAGACAGGGTCTAAGAAGCCCTTGTTTGAGTAAGCTTCCTACAATAGGCTCAGTGCCTAGCTAAAAGGGCTGTTGACTGAAGAAAAACGAAGAACCTACAAGTTAAGAGTCCTGTTTTATTGTACAGACATTCTAATTTTTATGACTTCAAGTCTTGGAGCCAGCATCTCAGATAGCACTGAAAAAACTGCTCTGAGGAGGCAAGAGGGGAGGATATCTAGTCTTGCAACAAAGGACAGGTAGTCAGAATGTCAAAATGTTATTGTGAATAAAGAAGACAAGATACCCCAAGTTAAGGAATCTAGTGTCTTTCTATGTATGAAGATGCAAGAGTCTGGGCTCACTGATTTATTATTCTTTTGATATGAATCTCAGCTATCTGCGGCCAGTATTATGTGTTTTCTCATCTTTAGTTTACTCAAGCTACACCACTGTGGGTGGCTGCAGTCTGAGGACTGCTAGATGGCAGGCATTCCTTGCTTCCATCCTGAGTTCCCTTATGGACAATTGCTGATGCTGTGACACTCTTTTTTTATTGATATGGCAGGCAGCATTCTTAATCCATAGGGTATTACTTTATATTTGGGTGACTGGAGTCAGGTCAAAGCTTGACTAGAGGGATCTNAAGCCGGGGGCATGAGACAGGGAGAGGGCACGGGGTGGGGAGACGAGAGAGAGCAGGGGAAGGGGCGGGGTGAAGTGGCTGGAGCCCCAGGCTGGGCAGGAGAGGCAGGGCCAGGAGGAAGGGCGGGGCCGCAGCTCAGGAGTCGGGATTTATCTGGAAGGCTGTGGGGGCGGGGGCGGTGGTCATACACGCATTCACCCACTCGCTCCTTGTTCCTGGGAGGAAACACGGTGTGGCCGTCATGAACGGGGTCCACATTCCAGCTCCGCTGCATGCTTACCAGGTCTGTGGCCTTGGGCGAAATACCTAACCCCCTTCGTGTGAACTGGGCATGTGTTTGGAATGGAGTGGCTCAGTTTCCCCATTTGCAAAACAGGCATCACGATAAGACGGATTCATGAATAAACGACCGCAGAGCACTTAGAATAGTCCCTGGCACACACGTGCCTAAATGCTCGCTGCTGTTCCATTCATCCACCCAACCAACAGCACCAGTGGACAGCGAGCCCTGCCCCGGGAGCTGGGGGAGAGCTGTGAAAACAGGCATTTTCCCGAACAAACCAAAAGCTCACGCTCATGATCTAGACTGTGACAGGGGAAGGTTAGGGCTGCAAGAAGACAGAGGCAGGCCCTCTGCCCAGTGCCGGAACCTGGAGGCTTCCTGGAGGAGGTGACCTCAAAGCCTAGCAGGGGAGAGAGCAGCTTGTCCACTGCTGCATCCCCAGGGCTTGGTACAGGGACCGGCGCGTAGTAGGCACCTGGTTGTTTTATGAATGAGACACGGGTGAGCCGAGAGAAGGCGGGAACAGGAAGTTATCCCGGCTGATGCAACAGCAAAGGCGGAGACTGAGAGCAGAGAGGCAGTCTCTGGCCGTTATCGGCCCTGCTGACGGGGAGGTGACGCGGCCAGAGCTGGGGAGAGAGGGGCGCTCCGGAGGCTGCCTGCATCCTCCTGGGTTTGGGGACTTCCCGCTCCTACAACGGCCGGGTCCATCCTGAGCCCAGAGCCGGGCGAGGCGGCCAGGGCCAGCTGGGCCCAGGGCAGCGTGGGGCCGCTTCTGGGGTGGAAGCTAGTCATGGCTGCTGCCTTGACCCCCTGACCTGCCTGGGGCCCCGGCATTCCAGCCAGAGCCCCCAGGGAGAAGGAAGGAGGACTTGGTCCCCCCCAGCACCGGCCTCAGCCAATGCAAACACTGCCGCCCACTCGACAGGAAGAAGCAGTGGAGCCAGGGCTCGGGAGACGCAGCCCGAGTCAGGCTCCGCAGGGGCCAGCAGGTCCTTCTGACGTCAGCTCCCACCGCGCCAGGCCCCGCTATCCTCTCGTTCCCTCCGCTCTGGCCAGCCAGACCGCGGGGTCCAAGAGCGCACAGAGCGGCCTCCTAGTCACCCTGTGTGGTCCCCTTGACCTGGAAGGTCCTATCTTCTCTTATCAGCTCCCGCCACCCTTCAGATCTCCAGGAGGTCCGCTCCGGGTATGTCCCCAGAGTGTAAATCTTCATCCACAAGGTTCCAGGGGCCTAACTTGTCTTCTCGCTTCATAATGCAGGGCAGACACTGCCCGGATGCTGGATGCCAGAGAACTGGTCCACTTGGCGGCAGCCCCCAGCCGGGAGCCCATCCCCCACACCCCTGCAGGCTTCCCCATACTCAGGGGCTCAGGGCTCACCTGCTCAGGGACTTAAGGGTCCTTCCAGGAGGTTCTCAGGAATTCAAGAAAGTGGACAAGCAGAAGGGAGACCCCACGGACCCGAGCCTAGCCGAAGGCTGAGGCTCCAATGGGCCTCACCTGGACGCTCATCATCCACAAGGGCAAGAGCACGGTGGGGAGGTCCCAAGGCACACGGTGGGGAGGGTCCCAAGGCACACGGTGGGGAGGGTCCCAAGGCACACGGTGGGGAGGGTCCCAAGGCACACGGTGGGAAAGGTCCCAAGGCACACGGTGGGGAGGGTCCCAAGGTATCTGGTGGGGAGGGTCCCAAGGTACACGGTGGGGAAGATCCCAAGGTATCCGGTGGGGAGGGTCCCAAGGTATCCGGTGGGACCCTGGGCACTGATTTCACGCTCAGAGCCTCAGCTTCCCTGTCTATACAGGATCAGATGGTGCTGGGATGCGGGTGCAGGCTTGGTGGGGTTCCCAGCACATGGGAAGGATCCCCCGATGAATATCCACCTCCATCCTTGAACCTCTCCCCACCCCCGGCTCCAGCCTGTCCACTTCCCAGGGCCTCCGTGGAGGCCGAGGAGCTGCCAGCCCCCACCGATGCCTTTTATCCCAGACAGGAAGGCTCAGCTGGGCGACTGGACTCAGGGATTCGGAGCAGATGTCTGTGAGCTTGCGGGGGGCTGGGAAAGCGGCGACCTCCTTCCAGGGTGGACGGTTGCCTGTCCTTCCCCCGCCCCTCAACCCCTCCCTCCAGAAGACCCGGGTCCCACACTCCTGAGTTGCCACCCATGAGGTCAAGGAGAGAGGGGGCGAGGCCGGTAGTGGAGGCCTGAGGGCTGGGAGAGGCTCCCCCAACCACCTCCTCTGAGATCGGGCCCCCACTGGGAGCTCCTGAAGACCCCAGACCTGTTCTCCCCGTTACTGTGCCATCCGTGGCTTAGGGTGGAGAGAACCAAAGTGGAATGGAACCAAAGACGGCCACATCCCGGGCTGCTGTGGGTTCCCAGCACCCCTCCTGCGTAGACGGAACCCAGGGTCAGGACATGTTTTGGGAGCCGGCTGGGCGAATGTTTCTCAAGCCCTTCGGAAGAGGCTACCCTCAAGGGGAGCCGCAGCCTGAGCCGCTCTGAGCAGAGGCCTCCGGTCACACACAAGGACGGACCCAGCTCCTGTAAGCACTGGGCCGACCTGAGCTGGGGGGGTGGGCCAACTACCCAGGAGGGGCGGCTCTCACCCTGTTTGACAGGGCATGGGGAGTGGGGAGCGTTCACGCAGCGAGTGGCTGTGCTGGGCGCGAGGGCAAAGGCTGCTCTGAGTCCTCGGGCAGCAAGAGAGCCCTGAGCTGGGCCCAGAGCACAGGGCAGAGGAGCGCTGCTGCACTCACTCCCTCCCTCCCTGTGCAGACCCGTCCAGAGCCCCTCCTGCGTGCCTGGTGCTGTATAACACAACACAGTGGGAAGAACAACGGTGTGTGTGTGTGTGTGTGTGTGTGTGTGTGTGTATGTGTGTGGTATGTGCTGTGTGGTGTGTGTGCGTGTGTGTATGTGTGGTAAGTGCATATGTGCGGGGTATGTATTGCATGTGTGTGCATGTGAACACACACATGTGGGGTGTGTGGGTGCATGTGAGCACACACATGTGTGGTGTGTGTGCATGTGTGTATGGCGTGTCTGTGTGTGTATGGTGTGTCTGTGTGTGTGTGCTTGTGTGTTGTGTGTGTGTGTTTGGGGTATGTATGTGCATGTGTGTGTATGCATGTTCATGCAGTGTGTGTGACTATGTGTGCACGTGTGTATGGTGTGTCTATGTGCATGTGTGTGTGTGTGGTGTGTGTATTTGTGGTGTGTGTGTGGTGTATGTGTGTGTGTGCACGTGTGTATGGTGTGTCTGTGTGTGTGCGTGTGTGCAGTGTGTGTGACTGTGTGCACATGTGTATGGTGTGTCTATGTGTGTGTGTGTGTGGTGTGTGTGTGCATGTGTGTGTGCTTGTGTGTGGTGTGCATGTGCATGCATTTGTAGTGTGTGTGCATGTGTGTGCACGTGTGTATGGTGTGCATGTGTGGTGTGTGTGCATGTGTGTGTGCTTGTGTGTGGTGTGCATGTGTACGTGTTTGTGGTGTGTGTGCACGCATGTGTGTGGTATATATGTGTGTGTGTGTGCATGTGTGTGTGGTGTGCATGTGCACGCATTTGTGGTGTGTGTGCATGTGTGTGCATGTTTGTGGTGTGTGTGTGTGCAGTGTGTGTGACCGTGTGTGCACGTGTGTATGGTGTGTCTATGTGTGTGTGTATGTGGTGTGTGTGTTTGTGGTGTGTGTGTGTGTGCTTGTGTGTGGTGTGCATGTGCATGTGTTTGTGGTGTGTGCGCATGCATGTGTTTGGTGCATATGTGTGTGAGTGTGTGCGTGTGTGTGCTTGTGTATGGTGTGCATGTGCACACATTTGTGGTGTGTGTGCATGTGTGTGCATGTGTGTGCATGTTTGTGGTGTGTGTGTGTGTGCTTGTGTGTGTGACTGTGTGTGCACATGCGTATGGTGTGTCTATGCACATGTGTGTGTGTGGTGTGTGTGCATGTGTGTGTGCTTGTGTGTGGTGTGCATGTGTACGTGTTTGTGGTGTGTGCGCACGCATGTGTGTGGTGTACATGTGTGTGTGTGTGCATGTGTGTGTGGTGTGCATGTGCAAGCATTTGTGGTGTGTGTGCATGTGTGTGTGTGTGCTTGTGTGTGTGACCGTGTGTGCATGTGTGTATGGTGTGTCTATATGCATGTGTGTGTGTTTGTGGTGTGTGTGTGTGCGTGTGTGTGGTGTGCATGTGCACGTGTTTGTGGTGTGTGCAGGTGTGTGCGTGTTTGTGGTGTGACCGTGTGTACACGTGTGTATGGTGTGTCTATGTGCATGTGTGTGTGGTGTGTGTGTTTGTGGTGTGTGTGCATGTGTATGTGTACTTGTGTGTGGTGTGCATGTGCACGTGTTTGTGGTGTGTGCAGGTGTGTGTGCAGTGTGTGTGCATGTGTGTATGGTGTGTCTATGTGTGTGTATGTGTGTGTGCCTCACACAGGTTCTGGCACACAACGCAAATAAATGGGAAGTGCCCCAGATGAAACTCACCGATGCTCCCCGCCCCATCTGTGCCTGCCCCGGGCTCCACTCACACAAGCCCCACATCAGACAATCCCACACCCTCTGTCACGGAACACAGTGTCTCCCACAGCCTCCACCCAGTCCCACATTCCTTCTCCTGTGGCCTTGGGGTCTTGCCAGGCCAGTCCAGCTAGTTCCCCCAGCCTCTCTCCCGGCACCGGCTTCCTGTCGCCCTGCTGGATAGAGACCCTGCCCCATCCCAGCCGTCCCAGTCCATCGACAAGCCCCACCTGGCAGGCCTGGCAGGTCAGTGGGAGGTGTCAAGGCCTGTCAAGACCCCAGAGCAACTGAGCTTCTTGGGGTGGCAGTCAGCACCAGCCTGCTCTTCTGAGAAGGCTCAGCGTCCCCCACCCACCATTTCAGTCCCATCTCCCAGCCCTCCCCAAGGCACTGTCACCCAGAGCTGGGAAGAACAGGCTTCACGGGTGGGTGGGACTCATGGCAAGGAGTTTATGCTCGTCTCTTGGATATACACAGAGGCCGGTAACATTGAGCAGCTGTGTGTCTTTGGGCCAAACACTTAACCTCTTTGAACCTCAATTTTCTCATCTGAAAAATAGGGATACATTCCTGCAATTCTTAATCCAGGCTCCGGATGTAGTGTAGAATTCAGAACTTTCCAGAGTTTTGAGAGATGATGCAGCCCTTTTACCATGGACTGTGTTAACACCCCCAGCTGGGTCTGGGGCCAACAGCCATATTCAAATAACATCTCAGTAACCAAATGTATGACTATTCACTCTAGGATCAACAAGGTCTATAAATAGCCTCAGGGCAGGTTTAGCAGCCAAAATGAGTGTATAAAAATACTCTTGAGTTCTCAAAGCTTGGGGAGATTTTGAACCCACAGATAAGTGAGTAGGGACAGTTTGAAACACTCCCTCCCTGAAAGGGCTCTGGAGGGGGTGGGGCCAGGAGGGCATGTTTTATTTCCATTCCCTGCAATGGGGGCAGTGCCAGGAGTGAAGGGCTGGGTCCAGGCTCCGGATTCTGATTGCCAGGGACCTAAGGGGCTTCCCAGACACTGCAGTGGTAAAGACTCCGCCTGCTAATGCAAGAGACCCAAGAGACATGGGTTCGATCCCTGGGTTGGGAAAGTGCCCTGGAGTAGGAAATGAGAACCCCACTCCAGTATTCTTGCCTGGAAAATCCCACGGACAGAGGAGCCAGGCGGGCTACAGTCCATGGGGTCGCAGAGCTGACCACTACTGAACACACACATAAGAGCTCCTGTGCCCTGGCCTGGGGTTGGGTGGAGGGAGGCTTGGACACAGCAGAGGGGCCAGGCCATCCGGTCCAGTTACCTGGCAGCTGGGTGAAACTTGGCTCCTGCCTTGAGGATAACCCTCCTTGTGAAGAACAGGCTGGCTCCATCCCCAAGGACACCCCCAGGACGGCACACAACCTCAGGGGTCACTGAACCCCAGAAGTCACCCGATAAGCCAAGATGAGGAGCCCAGGCCCCAGACAGCCGACCAGCTGACCCCGGGGGGTCACCCCCCTCCTCGGCCAGAACAGCTCCGGGTCTAGAACGGACGATCTTGGCACAGCTCTGGCACCCAAATCCACTGCTCTGTAAAGGGCTCCCAGGAGGCTTCCCACCCCTCCCAGACCCAAGGGACACCCATCAGTTTATCCTTCCAGATAGCGCTGGACATAGGTCCCATTCCTGCTGCCCCCGGGAGGGGCAGACTCTTCGAGACCCCATGGACTGCAGCAGGCCAGGACTCGCGGTCCCATTCCTGAGCAACGCCCCCACCCCCAGTCTGGATCCTATGGCTAACCCAGGGCCCCGCGACGGTCGGAGAGGGGCCGAGGGGGCAGTGGTGCCGCCCGCCTGGAGAGCGCTTACCCAGGTTGAGGGTGATGTTGACCGAGGTGGGGTACTGCACCCCGAAGGCCATGGACGGGCTCTGCCACCACGTGGAGTCGTCCTGGCTGTGGAAGTCGGTGAGGTAGGAGGCGTTGTGGTGGCGTGCGGGGTCGGCGGCGTCGCAGCGCTGGCACGGCGCCCCCGCGCCCTGGGCGCCCACGTGCGGGCAGAAGTCCTCGGGCGGGCTACCGCACGTGTGCGAGGCCTCGGCGAGCCGGCCGAACGCCGCGTTCTCGAACACGGGCAGGCAGCGCTGCGGGCGCCCCGCGCCGTCGTAACACGCGCCCATGCCCGCTCCGGCCGCGCGCGGCGCCAGGAGCGCCAGGCTCAGCAGGACCGCCGCCGCCGTGCCCATGGTCGGGCCCCCGACGACCCTGCGCTCAGCGGTGCGCGCCCGGCTCTGCAAGCCCGCCTCGGCTCCGGCTCCTCCGGTGGGCGCGGACCGCGCCTCCCCTCGGCGGGCGGGCCCCACTGCGGGAGGGAGGGACGGACGGCGGGCAGCACCCCCACCTCCCGACCGCTCCGTCTCTGGGCGCTCACCCCCACCTGGTGGACGTGCCCGGGAGTGCCCGGCTGGGGACTCAGTCCCCTGGCTGCCTTGCCCTGGCTCTGCCAGGGGAACCTTGGCTCTCTGAGCCTCAGTGTCCTCATCTGTAAAATGGGATGGGTGGTGATACAGGTTCATTACCCCGGTTGTGAGGTTTCAATGGCTGCTGACGGGGAAACCTCTCCCCAGTGCCTTTCAAGTCCTGAGATAAAAGGGGACATGCGGGTTTTTTAAAAAAATCTGGTCTTTCCCATTGCATGTTTCCTCTCAGCAGTGAAGTCACCCTAGGCAGGATCCTACAATGGTTCCTTACATCTGCACGGTTCCATTAACTTTGAAAATTGCTTTTGCTGCTGGCTTTTCTCCGCTCTCAAAGCAGAGATTCTAACCTGATGTTTGTGACCAAGGATTTGTGTCTCATCCGCAAACGTCACTTGAGAGAGAAGCCTTCCCTTCCCCCACCCCAGGAGATGCCCCCTTTTATTCTCCATTCATTAAAATTAGTAAACCAAGAGAGAAAGCCATATGCTCATATAAATAGATGCTAGAGAAAACACTTGGTAAAACTTAGTAGCCTTTCCCAGAAAAACTCTAAAGAAAATAGGAATAAATTTCTGAACATGCTTAGGATTATCAGATGTTACTTGAGACTGGGAAGGTAGAAGTTGGCGGAGGATCCATTCAGTTCAGTTCAGTTCAGTCCCTCAGTCTTGTCTGACTCTGTGACCCCATGGACTGCAGCACGCCAGGCCTCCCTGTTCATCACCAGCTCCTGGAGTTCACTCAGACTCATGTCCATGATGAGTCAGTGATGCCATCCAACTATCTCATCTTCTATCGTCCTCTTCTCCTCCTGCCTTCAATCTTTCCCAGCATCAGGGTCTTTTCCAATGAGTCAGGTGGCCAAAATATTGGAGTTTCAGCTTCAGCATCAGTCCTTCCAGTGAATATTCAGGACTGATTTCCTTTAGGATGGACTGGTAGGATCTCCTTGCAGTCCAAGGGACTCTCAAGAGTCTTCTCCAACACCACAGTTCAAAAGCATCAATTCTTCGGTGCTCAGCTTTCTTTATAGTCCAACTCTCACATCGATACATGACTACTGGAAAAACCATAGCTTTGACTAGATGGACCTTTGTTGGCAAAGTAATGTCTCTGCTTTTTAATAAACTGTCTAGGTTGGTCATAGCTTGTCTTCCAAGGAGCAAATGTCTTTTAATTTCATGGCTGCAGTTACCATCTGCAGTGGTTTTTGAGCCCAAGAAAATGAAGTGATTCAACTAGATGCCATGATCTTAGTTTTCTGAATGCTGAGTTTTAAGCCAACTTTTTCACGCTTCTCTTTTGCTTTCATCAAGAGGCTTTTTAATTCTTCGCTTTCTGTCACAAGGACGGTGTCATCTGCATATCTGAGGTTATTGATATTCCTCCCAGCAGTCTTGATTCCAGGTTGTCCTTCATCTGGCCCAGAATTTTGCATGATGTACTCTGCATATAAGTTAAATAAGCAGGATGACAATATACAGCCTTGACGTTCTCCTTTTCCGATTTGGAACCAGTCTGTTGTTCCACGTCCGGTTCTAACTGTTGCTTCTTGACTTGCATACGCATTTCTCAAGAGGCAGGCCAGGTGGTCTGGTATTCCCATCTCTTAAAGAATTTTCCAAAGTTTGTTGTGATCCACACAGTCAAAGGCTTTGGCGTAGTCAATCAAACAGAAGTAGACACCATAGCCACTGATGTCCATGAACAGTGTGATAGGATGTAACAGAAGGCTGTGCACGGGGAATTTGGGATGTAAGGAGGGCAGGGTAGATAGTTCTGCCTGGACCTAGCGGGTGTTTCCCAGAAGAGGTGATAAGCAAACTATATGGTAATGGATGAATGGGGGAAAGGGTACCTCAGGCACAGAATGTGCAAAGGGTCAGAGGTCTGAATGGCTAGGGAAGCCTGATGGGTGTTTGCAGCTCTGGGTGGGGGACTAGTCCTGGGGGCTGAGACTGGAGCAGGGTGCAGAGGCTGGATGAAGTGGGATGCTGGGCACCATGGTGATGAACTGGGGCTTTGTCCTGAAGAGGCTCTGCGGCTGCTGAGGGCTGTGTGTTTGTGGGGGGCAGGGACCTTGGGTACCTCACCCCTGTGTCCCCATTCTGTGAACATACAGTTCAGCGAATGTTTGGGAACTGAGCAGGAACCACATGGCTCGCAAAGGGTTATCCTACAGGAGCCGGGTTTGAGATGATGGCTCCTTTAAGAGGCGCCAGCTGGGTGCTCCCTGGCCTTACCCAGCTCCTGGAAGCGGCTCTCCAGGGGACCATCCTGCCTGGATGGCCACCTCGGTTTGCCTGAGCGAGATCTCCTCCCAGCGCTCCCAGTCCGGCTGGTCCTGTTCCCCCCCACCCCGATCCACCACCAGGTGGCGACATTGGCCACATTACAGGACCGGCTCCTTTCGCCCCCTGGCGACCAAGGCCAACTCTGCTGTCCCGCACAGACGGTAGACCACGGACCGTAATAAAGTCATGGAGCCCCAGGGGCTCTGGTTACACATATGGGGAAACCGAGGCCCAGAGAGGGCACGTGGTTCACTGAGGATATTCGCCCAGGCCTTTCCCATCCCTGGGGTCAGCTTCTCCCAGGATGGGAGTCAAGGAGGGGCTGGGGTTCCCAGATGCCAGGAAGCCATCTAGGAATGTGGCCCCCAAACATGGGGTGTCTGTGCACCCGCAAAATCTCAGGATAATTCCTCACATCTGCGTGATAAAGGGACAGCAAACTCTTGTGCAGCTGCAGGAAGTGAGCCAGGAGGCCTGTGGGGGTCGCCATCGGGAACCACAAAAGGGCGACCAGAGATGCACGCTGCCAGCCCCACATCAAGTGAAGGCGCTGGGTGGGACCTCCCTGGTGGCGCAGGGGTTAGGACTCCATGCTTCCACTGCAGGGGGCATGGGTTTGATCCCTGGTTGGGGAACTAAAACCCCGCAAGCTGAGCAGGATGACCAAAAATTTAAAAAAAAAAAAAAAAAAGTGAAAGGAGAGGGAGAGACTAGTCTGAAGGTCAGCTCCACGCAGGACCCGCCATGATCCCAGCAAAAGGATCTGTGCCCTGTGGCCTGTGCCCTGTCTGCGCACACACATGAGTTGAAGCCCAAGTTTTTGTGGGGCCACAGAAGCCACGGGGGCACATGGCCTCAGTTTTCCTGCAGCCTGGAGGGCCCACAACCTGCCCAGTGTCCTAACTCATCATTTTAGGATGATGGGACGCCTCTTGAGCAGCAGAACCCTTGTTAGTTTCCTTCAAGAATCCGGCGGCATGGAGGTGTCATGGGAGGTGGCCCTGCTGTCCGGGTGCAGCTGGCGGCGCCGGCCAGGAGGGGCTCTGCGTATCCTGAGGACCTGGGGAGCCCCTGCAGAGGCCTGACCTCCCGCTGGGAGCTGCGAGCAGAGGCAGACTCCCCTCCCCACAGTCCACCTTCCAAGGGCTAAAACCTTCCAGGCAAAGAAAGGAGGAGAAAAGCCCTGTTCTGATTTGCTTAATGAATGTTAATTAAGAAGACAGAAGAGAGCAGATTCCTTCAGGACAGAGATGAAAGGCCTGTTAATTAAATCTGGGGAGATGGAGCCAGGACCCTGCTGATCCCTCCTGACAGCTCCATAGCCTTGTTGGAGTTGGGGGCACTAGTAGAGGGGGAGCAGCCCCGGCCTCCAGCCTCAGCAGGAGCTGGGGCTGGCCCAGAGTCATCGTGGTACCTTGAGTGGGCGCTGTCCCTCTGGGGCACCTCGTTTTCCCCGTTAGGACAGCAAAAGCATTGGTCTAGGTGACTTTTCATGATGCACTGTCTGGCTCCAAGGCACTTAAGTCTATGCTCTCTGTCTGCGTGTACGGGCCTCAGTCTTCCTTTCTATCAAGTGGGTAGATTTCACTTGCTAAGCAGACAGGTCAAAACTGGGGGTCTGGAGGGCTACACTGGCCCCCTAGGACCCTGCTGTCAGGCCCAAGCCCATCTGTCTACACTGTGATCATCCTCTGCCCCTCTCAGTGACCATTCTGCACCTCTGAGCAAGGACAAGGTGGCCATCGCAGAGGCGTTCTGGGAGCCAGGCCCAGCTGGGCTGAGCACACCAGCTGCAGGTAAGTTCAGACCAGGAGGTGGGCCGAGGCTCAGCCAGAGGCAGGTCCTTGCTCAAGACCACCCCACTGGTCCACCCCAGAGCCTGGAGTCAAGCCTTATATGCCTGGTCCCAGGGCCAATGCACTTTCCACTTTACTCTCATCTCATTCATTCATCCACTCCTGTGGACTGCACCTATGCCAGCCACTGGCGTTGCCATGGTGCAGGCAGTGGGCATTTCACAATCTCATCCTAATTGTTTCCTAGACAATTAGGGAGACAGACAGTGACCAGGAAACAAATTGATAAGTTAGATAGTGACGTTATGGTGAAAGCCCCGAAGGAAATAGATAAGGGGCCGGGAAAAGGAAGGAAGTTTAGTTTAGGCAACAAGGGGAGGCTTCTCGGAAGAGGTGACAACACAGTGGAGACCGGAAAGATGGGAGAGGGGAGGCTCATGCTGATGGGAGCTGACAGGGGCCCCTCGACTGTCACCCTCAGTGAACATCTTCTCCCTGGAGTTAACAAGCTCAGACAGGCCCAGGGACACGTTTGGCCTCGGGGCATGCCACCCCTCAGTGCAGCAACTGTCTCAACCCCGCTTCTACCAGCCTGAGCAAGGCCTGGGTCTAGGGTTGACTCAACCCTGGATAGCCCTTCAAATCCAGGGGGCCCAGATGTGTAAATGTTGCCCCCCTCTTCTGGATGGTACAGGGACCAGAGGCGGGACTGCAAAAGAGGTATAACTGGCTGTCCACTCATCATCCATTCACTGGCTGGACAATTACTGAGTCCACAAGCCAGGGCCCAGGCTGGACACAGGGGACAGAATGATGCATTGGTGAAATTGTCTCTGCACTTGGGGGTCTCTACTAATAGACTGGTGATGATAACACAGAGTGATCAGAGTAAGCACTGGGGAAGTGAGAATAAAGAGAAGGTGCCTACCCTGGTCTGAGGAAGTCAGGGAAGGCTTCCTGGAGGAGGTGAGGTCTCAGCTAAGACCCAGAGAGGAGGAGATAGCCCGTAAAGGGGATGGAAATGAATATTCCAAGGGAGGGAAACAGCATGTATATGGCTTACAGGCAAAACCGAGGAACTGAAAGGAGTCCAGAGTGGCTGGAGACGGGAGTTTGGGAAGAGATGGGTTGGGGGTGGCACAAACAGCAAGCTGGTGGGGTGGGCAAGGGTCAGCCTCACATGTCCTGCTGAAGAGCTGGACTCCATGTGGGGGCTGCCAGAGAGCAGCCTCCCTTCTCTGACTACTCCTGAGGGACTGGTCACTCCCCTTCCCCCCCCAGTAAGAGGCTCCAGCCCTAGACCCAGCCTCTGGCCCCTCCTAGGTGCCCTCTC
>SJYV01053998.1:0-26839 GCA_006410875.1 Neotragus pygmaeus | reverse complement strand
GTGATGGGACCGGATGCCATGATCTTCATTTTCTGAATGTTGAGCTTTAAGCCAACTTTTTCACTTTCAGGGCAGCACTATTAAAATAGCCAAGAAACAGGATCTACCAAAATGCCCACTGACAGAAAATTGAAGACTCCGTGGCACATCTATATACTGGGATGCTACTCAGCCATAAAACAGATGAAATAGTGATATTGGCAGCAGCTTGGATATACCAAGAAATTATCATACTATAAATACTCTTCAGAAAGAAAGGACAAATATCCTAAGATATCATGTACAGGTGGAATTTACAAGTTCATACCAAAGAACTAATTTACAAAATAGAAACAGATTCACAGACTGAGAAAATCAAATTATGTTTATCAAAGGAAAATTAGAAGGGACAGATAAATTAAGAGTTTGGGATGAAAATATACACACTAATATATATCAAGTTTATAATGAAAAAGGACATACTGAATAGAACTGGGGACTCTACTGAACAAACTGTAATAACCTACATAAGGAAAAACACAGGAAAAGAATAGATATACATCTATGTATAACTGAATCATGTTCATGTACACCTAAAACAAACAAAACACTGGAAATTCTATGCCAATACAAAATAACAATAAATTACAAATTAAATTACATGAGCTCAGTCTAGAGGAAACAAGACAGTGGGGACCCTATGAAGTAGACGTATGACATGCTATGATATTAGACACCACCAAAGCTCTTCTTTCACTCAGCAGAACGCAGAGCAGCAATTCACTCAAAGGTGCCTGACCTCATGTGAATGTGACAATATGAAGAAAAAGGACAACAGGTTAACCAGACCAACACCCTTAATTCAGATGTTGGAAATCTCATGGAGACAATATACGCTGAAATAAAGAGCACATATGGGGTCTCTGGGTACAAGATCCAGATCCACATGGGTGGGCTGAGCCCCACAGAGCCCCCACACTCTGCACCTGGGGCCACATGTCCACAGTCTGCAGGGTGAGACCCACGGAGCCCCCAGACCCTGCGCCTGGGGCCACATGTCCACAGTCTGCAGGGTGAGACCCACAGAGCCCCCAGACCCTGCACCTGGGGCCACATGTCTACAGTCTCCAAGGTGACCCCCTGCCAGACCCTGCCCTGGAGATCACATGTCCACAGTCTCCAGGGTGACCCCCTCTCAGAACTTGCGCCTGGGGCCCCATGTCCACAGTCTCCAGGGTGACCCCCTCCCAGACCCTGCACCTGGGGCCACATGTCCACAGACTCCAGGGTGACCCCCTCCCAGATCGTGCACCTGGGGCCACATGTCCACAGTCTCCAGGGTGACCCCCTCCCAGACCCTGCACCCGAGGTCACATGTCCACAGACTCAAAGGTGACCCCTTCCCAGACCCTGCACCTGGGGTCACATGTCCACAGACTCCAGGGTGACCCCCCTCCCAAACCCTGCACCTGCAGTGGCAAAACCCTTGGTTAGGACACCAGGTCTCTGCTGGCTGGGCCTCTATGGTGGAAACGAGTGAGTTCCTGTAACCTCCTGGCCTGGTAGATAGAACTATTGGCTAAGTTTCCTTCCCCTACACTTTTCCCAGAGAAGTCCTCCTCTTTTCCCTTCAGTTTTATGTGATATTAACTGGTTTTACAGCTGTCATGATAATGTTGAATACACTGCCTTGGTTCTGGGGTCTCAGTCTTTTGTTATTCCACTGAGGTGCTGCAAAAACACACCAGATGCTGGGCTGGAAGACGAGGGGCAGGTCTGGTCTCTGCTGAGTATGCATGGTCTACCAGGAGATCACAGCAGCAACCTCACTTATGTGCCCTGCAGTCAGTTCCCCTGGTAAACCTGCTCCCTCCTCTCCATGCTCCTGCTGGTGAATTGGAATAATTACTCGGTAGCTCTCCTGAGGAGCATCCAGGAGCCCCAGGGAGGGGGAACCTTGTAGGGGTAAAGAGGGAATAGGCACAGTTCAGTTCAGTTCAGTCACTCAGTCGTGTCTGACTCTCTGCAACCCCATGAATTGCAGCACGCCAGGCCTCCCTGTTCATCACCATCTCTCGGAGTTCACTCAGATTTGTGTCCACCGAGTCCGTGATGCCATGATGTGGACTTAATTTTGAGGGGCCTCATATTCAACCCAGGACAGCACCCAGACACCAGCCAAGTTACTCAAGACAGCAGTCAGACTTGAGCCTGGTTCCTCAGGACAGCAGTCAGGCTGATGACATCCTGTTTTCCTGCAGAAGTGTCTTTGGTTTCTTGTGGGAACTTAGATTAGGTGGGGGGCCCTGCTGTCTGATCTCCTGGTCATTCCAGGGCCAATGCTCAAGTGTCCCTCCAGGAGTGTGGGAGCATCCCAGGGCTTCGTGCATAGTCTACACAGACTGCTCACACACCTGCAAAGGATGGACTGGTCCCTGGACCACTGCACCTTGTACATCGACAGCCTGGTGCCCTGTGCACAGATCTACAACCATGATGTGTGGACCTACAAGATCAGTGCGAGCCCTTCTGCCTGCCACATGGCCTCCAGTCTCACCGTAGACCCTCCTCATCACATTAAGCCCCCAAGAGCCCTGTTGGGAGGGGCAAGAACTTGGCCATGAAGAAGACAGGGCATAGCTTAATGCAGCAGATGTAGGCAAGTATTAAGGGTGCTCAGCTATTTGTCCTCCAAAAGCCCAGAATGTGGGTGTCCAAGACATGAGGCTTCTGACTTGGACGGTCACTTCTACCTCGGTTGGGGGGTGTCACTGCAGGGAGACTGTGTCCTTGGATGACTTTCCAGCCCTCCCCACCCTAGGTTCACCTTCCCTTCCCTTCCCCCCTCTCCATTAATAGTCTTTAAATAGTGTCTCTCACCCAGTGGGCCTGTGTGGGAGGTTTTGATATTGTATAGGGTCCCAGTGACCAGTACCCCATGTGTTCTGCGTGTTTTGGGAGGGGAAGGAGCCTCACTCTCCTGCCCAGGGATGGTGTGGGGTGCATCAGCCCCAGGCTTTATTCTGCAGAAGCTCCATTTCTGTGGACTAGTCTCCCCTCACGCCTCTATCCTCCCTGGGAAGTCAGGAACCACAGCATGGAGGCATCTCCAGCACCAGGGCCCCACCCTAGGGAATTTCTCAGAAGCAGGGACCAGGTCTGGGGGCTGAGGGGAGGATGGAGCCAGCCTCTTGGTGATGCATGGGGGTTAGGATGCCTCATACTCAGGAGGGCCTTGGACTCAGCTAACTACCACCTGGGGTCTCCTACCCCTCCCCAGTAGAGGGCCCCTCAGATTCCAGAGACCCAAGATACCCCACTACTTCCAACCCTGACTGCAGAGTCAGAGACCCAAAGACCCACTTAAGTCATGTCTGACCCTTTGCAGCCCTATGGACTGCAGCATGCCAAGCCTCCTTGTCCCTTACTATATCCTGGAGTTTGCCCAAGTTCTTGTCCATTGTGTCAGTGGTACTATGTAACCATCTCATTCTCTGTCAGTCCCTTCTCTTCCTGTCCTTAATCTTTCCCAGCATCGGGGTCTTTTCCATTGAGTTGGCTCTTCGCATCAGGTGGTCAAAGTACCGGAGCTTCAGCTTCAGCTTCAGTCCTTCTAATGAATATTCAGGGTTAATTTCCTCTAGGATTGACTGGCTTGATTTCCTTGCTGTCCAACATCTCTCAAGAGTCTTCTCCAATACCATGGTTCAAAAGCATTAATTCTTCAGTGCTCAGCCTTCTTTATGGTCCAACTCTTACATCCATACATGACTGCTGGAAAAACCTTAGCTCTGAATATATATATACCTTTGTTGGCAGAGTAATGTCTCTGCTTTTTAATATGCTGTTTAGTTTTGTCATAGCTTTTCTTCCAAGGAGCAAGCATCTTTTAATGGCTGCTGTCACTGTCTTCAGTGATTTTGGAGCCAAAGAAAATAAAGTCTTTAACTGTTTCCATTGTATCCTTATCTATACACCATGAAGTGATGGGACTGGATGCCATGATGTTATTTTTTTGAATGCTGAGTTTGAAGCCAGTTTTTTCACCCTCCTCTTTCACTTTCATCAAGAGGCTCTTTAGTATCACAGTTCAAAATCATCAATTCTTCAGCACTCAGCCTTATTTATGGTCCAACTCTCACATCCGTACTTGACTACAGGAAAGACCATAGCTTTGACTATACGGACCTTTGTCAGCAAAGTGATGTCTTTACTTTTTAAAAATAGTTAAGGAACAATTAGTGGGAAACCATGAGGAATGAAATGAATGTAGATGTAAACTTTACAACTCACACTAAATTCACTCAGTTATTCACAGACAAATTTTAGATACAAAACTATTCAATTTACAGGAGAAAAGTGACATGAGTTTGGGTTTGGCCAAGTACATCATGAGCTTTGGAATTGACATACAACACAAAAAGACAATCCATAAAGAAAAGTAGAGGATTCCCTGGACTTAATGAAATTAAAGATTTCTACTCTGTGAAAGACAAATCAAAAAACAAGGCACAAACTTGTTCCAGAACATTCTCATCCCAAAATGAGACCCCAGATGAATCTCCATGAGCAGTCACTTCCTATTGCCCTTCCCCTCCGCCAGTATTTGACACCACTAACCTGCTTCCTGTCTCTAGGTTTGTCTGTTCTGGATGTTTCCTGCGAATAGAATCATCCTAACCTCTAAGGTGATAGTATGAAAAGGTGGAGACTTGAGTGGTGATGAAGTCATGAAAGAGGAGCCATGAATGGAATTGGTGTTCTTATAAAAAATACTCCCAGGGAGCTCCTTCATCCCTTCCTCCAGGTGATGACACAGTGAAGACATGGTCCCCCACAAAGAACAGAGCTTCACCAGAACCTGACCATGCTGACACCCTCATCTCAGACTTCTGGCCTCCAGAACTGTTGAGAATACATTTCCGTTGCTGAGGCCTTCATTCTGCTATTTTACTATGGCAGCCCAAGCATTGTAAGACAGCATCTTTCTGTGCCTGGGTTCTCTCACTGAGTATTGTGTGTTCAAGGTGAGTGTCAAGGTGAATGTTCAAGGTTGAGTGAGACCATGCTGCAGTAAGTGTCACTGCTCTACTCCTTTTCATGGCTGAGTAATAGTCCATTGTGTGGATGGACCGTATTATGTGTATCTGTTCCCTGTTCATCTGTGGATGGTCATTTGGGTGGTTTCTACCTTTCAGCTGTTATGAATTGTGCTGCTATGAACATTCATGTACAAGTATTTCCATGGACATGTTTTCCTTTCTTGGGTTTATATGTGGGAGTGAAAGTCCTCAGTCACGTGGTGACTCCATGTTTGACATTTTGAGAAACTGCCAAACTAATTTCCAAAATGGTGGCATCATTTCATATCCCTACTAGCCATGTTTGACTATTCCAATTTCCCCATTTATTATTGTCTGTCTTTTTAATTCTAGCACCTTAGTGGGAATGAAATGCTATGTCATGGAGGTTGGAATTAGGGTAACACCTTAGAAGATAACATTCCTTTCTCAATCCTGTAAGGGGTCATGATGACCACCACTTATCTTGTATGTGCAGATGTCTTTGGTGATAGTTATGGACAAGACCATGTCATTTCCCTCAAAGACAGTGATTGCAGACTTTCCTGGTGTTGCAGTGGATAGGAATCCACCTGCCAATGCAGGGGACATGGGTTCAATCCCTGGTCTGGGAAGATCCCACATGCCATGGAGCAACTAAGCTCACATACTGAGCTACAACTACTGAGCCCACTTGCTGCAACTACTGAAGCTCTCATGCCCTAGAGTCCATGCTCTGCAACAAGAGAAGCCAGCACAATAAGAAATCCATGCGCTGCAAGGAAGAGCAGCCTCTGCTCCCCACAACTAGAGAAAAGCCAGCAGAAAGCAACAAAGAAACACTACAGTCATAAATAAATACTAAAAAAAAAAAGTGATTGATGCAGAACAGACTGGTCAGACAACCACAGGGCTGCACCTAAAGGAAGTTCTCAGTTTAAATACTCACTTGTGGCCTTATTAATGTCACTAGCTATATTACTTGTATTCTGCCTAATTGTTTCTTGTATTACTGAATGTGTGACTGAGTCCCCCATAAAAATAATGAACAGGTAACCTGAAACAATTGATCAAATACTTAGTTCTATAAGATCAGTGATTGTAACAGTGTGATTCTAGGTATGGGAAAAAGCCACAGAGGAAACCATTTCCTGGACTACCAATCACAGACCAGTAGGACAGACAGCCCAAGGCTTTGGGCTGCTGTTAGCAGGGCCTAGTCTGGTAGCAGCAGGTTGAGTGGCCCATCAATGGAATCCTCGCTCAATGTGGGAATGAGCATTCCTAGGACCTTAGGACAAATTGGTCACCAAATGCCTCCCAAACTTTGGTCAAAATTAAGACCAAAGGGAGGGATTGTAACATAAAGAAAATTTCCCGCCACCCAGCTCTAAAGGAGTGATGTCATGAACACAGCAGTCACTGACCTATAGGACACCCTGAAAGGAATTCAGACAATCATCAGGATGAGGCACTTTGTGCTCTGGGAAATCTAGCAGAACTGGCTCTCAGACAGTTAAATATTTTCAGGAGAAACTTTTTGTGAACCTGGATTCTCACCTCTTCACATGCTTTGAAATACACTAAAACCTTTAAGACATCTGTTCCTTCTAAATAGCAGTGAGCACATAACCCTTCATCAGAATCACAGTAATTCTCTTCCCTCACCTCTTCAGAATGGTCCTCAGAAATTTCTGAGAACCTGTCTCCTGGATTATAATCCTCAGGTTGGCTCAAATTAAATTTTCCACTTCTTGCTTAGATTGTGTGTAGTAATCACTAAGTTGTGTCGAACTCTTTGTGATCCCATTGACTGTAGCCAGCCAGGCTCCTCTGTTCATGGAATTCTCCAGGCAGGACTACTAGAGTGGAGTCCCATTCCCTTCTCCAGGGTATCTTCCCAACCCAGGGACTGAACCCAGGTCTCCCACACTGTAGGCAGATTCTTCACCATCTCAGCCACCATGGAAGCCCCTTACTTAAATTGACCATTGAATAATTTGTCATTGATGATACATTCATTATCTTGATGGGAGACATGTGTTTCCAACCATATCAAATTATGCACTTTAAACATGTGCGTTTGTTATATACCTCAACAAAACTGTTAACCTGGAATTTCAGACAATAGCGCATCATTGCATATTCAGTGGCTTAAACAGAAGTTGCATTTTGATCTCCTCTCACTTTTTTTTTTGGCTGTGCCACCTGGCCTACGAGATCTTAGTTCGCTGGCCAGGGATCAAACCGATGGCTCCTGCAGTGGAATTGCAGAGTCTTAAACCACTGGACAGCTAGGGAAGTCCCTCTCTTTTTTGAACTTATATAGGAACTGTGTTCACCCCAGCTCCATCTTATTCTGATCTTGTTGAGGCTGCTTGCGGGATGCATCCTGCAGTTTGCCTAGCCTTGGTTTTGTGAGCCTCCTCGCAACACAAACACCTGTTTTTCTTGCAGTGAAATGAGTCTTGACTGTCAGAGAATTCAACCAGGCTGGTGGGCCAGGCAGGGAGGGATGAAGAGGCCAATTATATTTCACAAGCAGAATAAGCTAATATACAGATTTAAAGAAAATGCACTTGAAGAACATCCTACATTAAGAACCTTTTATTGAAACAGAATACCACATGTATGAAGGCAGAATAAGACAGACAGTGTTGCATGTTTCCTGAGCCTGTTAATCTCATCAGGTTAAGCAAGACTTTCTCAATGAAAGGGATGTTGGTCGGGTTGACAGCTGCTTAGTTACTGATCCTGGGGATGCTTTTGTCTTGCTTTCCAGACATTGAAAAAGGATTCTCATAAACCCTCTTGAAAGCTTCCCACTGTGTCCTTTCAACAGGATTGAAGGAAACACTAATGAAGTTGTCAGCTGATAGGTTACCCAGCTTTTCTTGTGATACTTGGTTATGTAACTGGGAAGGAATTGAATGAATAAGTTATTCTCATCTGAGCAAGGTATCTGTGCTAATTTCTAAGAAATATAAACTAGGAATAGATCTAATTATTGAATCTTTTCTCTTCCTAGCAATTAGTCATTGGTCATCTTTGGATACATGTGAAAAATAATAAAAGGGAAAAGCATTCATTCTATTAAAAATGTATTTCAAACAGATTTATTTTTAATAATTATAAACATATGCAATCATGTATATACTAATTTAATGAGTCTGAACTACTCATAAATGTAATGATAATTCAGACATAAATGTAACCCTTAGAATTTTATGATCACAGTAAAAAAAAAAAATCTTAGGTACTTCTAAGAATGGTCATGTTGGGTGACCAACAAGGCTTTTATGTGACAAAGTCTACTGCATTGGAATAACATTCTCTGAGTGATATGGGGTGAAAAGACAGCTTCAAACAGAAAACAAAGATCAGGAAGCCAGTCTGAAATGTTATGTCTTGTGTGACCCCAACTAGAAGACGTGTCAGGGAGGGCAGATTATGGAGACAGTAAGAGGATGGTGTTGCCAGGGGCTAGGAATGTAGAACAGAGAGAGCACACAGGATTTTTAGGGCAGCAAAATACTCTGAATGATATTGTAATGGTGGATATATGACAATGTGCATTTGTTCAAATGTATATATATTAACTTTATCTACATACACATACATATAAAATAACCCAGTAAACATCTGTGTCCTAATAACAGGTAGCCCAGCAGAAAACTGGGCCATTCGTGAACAGTTTTTCACATGAGAGCAAACTGCATAGGCCAATTGACAGCAGTGAGGTGGTTGGGGAAGCAAGTCAAAATGAATGAAACAGTGACTTCCTTGGCTGTTCAATGGTTAGGACTTAGTACTTTCACTGCTGTGGACCCTGGTTCGATCCCTGATCAGGGAACTAAGATCTTATAAACTGTGCACTCTGGTCCCCCCAGAAAAGAGAAATGACATAAGAAAATACTCTGCACCATTCAAAAACAGCAAAACTAAAACAGCAGACAACATACCGTAGGTGGGACTGCAGATCCACAAGAAAATTTCCATTTTGTTGGTGGGAATGCAGAATGGTGAGATTCTTCAGGAAACTAGGAGGAACTCCTGGTCAACCCTCTCAGATATAAATCCAAGAATGTGGAGAGCACCAGGATGTGTTCACTGGGTTGTTTGTGGTCCAGAACCATAAAGACATGAAACACTCACAAAGATGCCTGGCAGGAGAGTAGAGGGGAGGAGGCTGCCCAGGGATCCAGTCAGCAGGGTCACAGAGCAACTGGAATGAGCAAAGGACTTCCCTGGTGGTCCACGGGCCAAGACTCTATGCTTCCAATGCAGGAGGCCCAGATTCAGTCCTTGGTCAGAGAACTAGATCCCACATGCTACAACTAAGAGTTTGCATGCTGTAACTAGGATCCCACATGCCACAACTAAGATCTAGTGCAGGCAAAATAAATAAATGAACAAATAATTTTTTTTTTTAAGAAGAGAAAGGCTTTTTTTTTTTTTTTTGGTTGCACTGCTGCATGGCAGGGTAATCTTAGTTCCCTGACCAGAGATCAAACCCCAGCCACCTACAGTAGATGCCTGGAGTCCTAAACACTCGACCACCAAGGAACTTTGGAAAGGCTTGTTTTTAATTCTTTCAGATAAACTGTTTTTTTGGTATGATTCTGAAAGGTTGCCATTGCAAGCCATGTGCTATGTGGGATTTGTGGCCTCTGGAGGACAGGATTTCGATCTGGGGGCAGAGATGAGTCTTGACTACTAAGAGCTTTTTCTGTAGCAAAGTTTTATTAAAGTATAATAGAGATAGGGAAAGCTTCTGTCATAGACATCAGAAGGAGACAGAAAGAGTGCCAACTTGCTAGTTTTCAGAAAGGCATTTTATGTGTTACTGAGCTGCTAATCAAATAAGAGAGACATCTTAAGGCTGAGGGAGTTTGACCAGGCCCTTCTCCCACAATATGCATTTTTGAGATAGAATGGCACCAAGTGTGTCATCCCCTCTCCCTCACGGTAAAACAATTGACATGAACACTGGTTTGTTGAGTCATGATCAGCCCAAGGTTTGAGAAAAGACAAAAAATTTAGTCTTAGGCGATTTGAAGAAAGGCAGATTCCAAAGCAAATAGACAGCTTCGTTAACACAGCTTAAGAAAAACATTTCCATGTGAAAAAGGCATTGGTTAGCTCAAGGTTTGAGAAAAGTTAAGTTCAGGTGGAACCAGGTGTCAACAGAGAAGGGAAAAAAGTGTGCCACTTGCAGTTTATTTTCTCCTGCCACCTGGGGACCTCTGGCCTCCATACAGAGGCAGTTAACATTCTCAGTTCCAAACAAATTGTCATCTAAACCATATTTTTTATTTTATTTGTCAGGTCCAAATAGGTTTACCATCAAAAAATGAAGATCATGGCAACCGTTCCCATCACTTCATGGCAAATAGATGGGGAAACAGTGGAAACAGTGTCAGACTTTATTTTTGGGGGCTCCAAAATCACTGCAGATGGTGATTGCAGCCATGAAATTAAAAGACGCTTACTCCTTGGAAGAAAAGTTATGACCAACCTAGATAGCATATTCAAAAGCAGAGACATTACTTTGCCTACTAAGGTCCGTCTAGTCAAGGCTATGGTTTTCCCAGTAGTCATGTATGGATGTGAGAGTTTCTTTATAGAAACCTGAGTGCTGAAGAATTGATGCTTTTGAACTGTGATATTGGAGAAGACTGTTAAGAGTCCCTTGGACTGCAAGGAGATCCAACCAGTCCATTCTAATGGAAATTAGTCCTGAATATTCATTGGAAGGACTGATGCTAAAGCTGAAACTTCAATACTTTGGCCACCTGATGTGAAGAACTGACTCATTTGAAAAGACGCTGATGCTGGGAAAGATTGAGGCAGGAGGAGAAGGAGAAGGAGACGACAGAGGATGAGATGGTTGAATGGCATCACTGATTCGATGGACATGAGTTTGAGTAAGCTCCGGGTAATGGACAGGGAGGCCTGGCATGCTGTAGCCCATGGGATCACAGAGAATTGGACATGACTGAGTGACTGAAGTAAACTGCACTGATTCAGGTCACTATTGATATTGCTAGATGGAATCCCCTCACCTGGCCAATTAATAATGCCTGCTCTGACCCTGGCCATAAATTTTAGTTTTCTTCTATATCTCAGTCTCAATCAGAGCAGCAAGCAAGTTTCAGCAAAAGAATAAATCTCTCACCATTATGGGATGGATTTATATATGATAATCTAGGTTTAAAGTCTCCTCTGTGTTGGAAACAATTAAATCATACTAAGGATAATCAGTCTATTAACACTATGAAACTGGGATATGTGCCTTATAGACAGTGCCAATATATAATTCCCTGGAAGATAAAAATTCGTACAGAACAGACTAAGTCAGATAACCTGGGATATACTGGGCTACTTCTAATGGAAGTTTTTAGCTTAAGTTTTACTTATGACTTTACTAATACTGCTGGCTATGTTACTTCTCTTTTGACCTGTTTTACAAAATTTCTGTTTCTTATACTGCCAAATGTGTGACTGAGGCCTCTGATAAAATTATATGTAGTTCCATATGAGATCAATGATGGCAACAGTGTAACTCTAGATATGCGAAGAAGCAACAAGAGGGAAAGTTTTCCTGGACCAAGAAGCTAGTAAGATAGGTGGTCCAGATAATTTTGGATGCTGTTTTATGCCCTAGTCCAGTAACAGCACATTGAGTGGCCTGGCAACAAAATCTTTGCCAGACCCGAGAACAAACATTCTCAGCATCCTGGGATCAAATGGTCATGAAATGCCCTTCCTTAAAATCATAGCCAAGTTTATGACCAAGAAGGGGCTCTGCCAACTAAAAACTGACACTTGCCATCTATGTCTACAAAGATTAAATCATGGCCACTGCAGCTGCTGACCTTCAACGCCCCTGAAAGGAGTTCAGGGTGGAAATCAGGAATGAGGCACTCTGTGCTCTGGGAACAACTGGCAGAACAGGCCTTCAGATAGTTAGATCTTTTCAGGACAAAATTTTAAAAGCCCCAATTCTTGCATCTTCTCATACCTAGAGAAACACTGACAGACATCTGCTTTGGCTATTAAGGAGAATTTTAAAAGATTAAAAGATTAAATTTAAAAGATTAAAAGTAAAACTATAGTAGATATGGTTCAGACATCCAAGGTAATAACTAGGTGATACTATGGGTTTAATTTCAGACTAGATCATGTATTGCTAAACACTTGAGTTTTCTGAGCTGTGTCAGACTTGGATGCCACCAGACATTCTCAAAACAATGTCTGCTGGCAGCTGGTAACTGCAACCTTACTTTTTATAGAGCTAGGCAACTGGCTAACTGGCTACAAGTCTTCCCAAAGTGGCAAGTTCAGACTGGGTTTCAGGCATATTCTCTGAAAAGAAATGAGATTTATTTTGTCTATTAAAGTTCCAGTTGTCACTCCTCCAACTACTTCTAATTTGGTCTGTTACACCAAAATGATAGACCAAGGGATTGAGATTTTAATCATATAAGACTCAGATCTAGGACTTGGAGCTCAGGAATACTTCCAATTCAGTGTCTATTCTCCAAACTGAGGCAGTTATCAGAGTCATAGTTGCCCAACTCCCTGAATTAAAACTGAGCAGGACTCCATGGGGTTCTGAAGTACAGATATGTTCTGTGTTCTCCATTCTTGTCTGTAGGATATAGGCTTCATTCAGCCTCCTTGACCTTCTATGAATCCCAAAGGGCAGATTCAAACAGTTGCTAATCAGAGAAGGGTGGGGATACAGAAACAGGAAGAGCAATCAAATGGTGGTACAATCTTGAGGGAGGGTCTGGGTTCCTATTCAAGAAGTATACGTAACAATGTCTTTGAGTTCTGCAGAACTGGGGCCCCCACCCAGGTGAAGGATGGTAATTTCAGCCTGAGCACAAGATTCCTGGAGCACCACTCTGTTGCCTCACCACCAACCAATCAGAAGAAAGTCACACACTCTACAGCCCTCACCCCAAATGTTGCCTTCTGTTTCTGGGGCGCAGTGATGATCATCCTTTTAGGCCTCCTATATGGCCTTGTCTATTTCTCATCTGACAGGGGCCAACAGTTTCAAGCTAAATTGCTGTTCTTACAAGGGTGAATGATGGTTTCAGGCACAGAATATCTTGACTTAGATCCTGAGAAGTCTATATACAGGTCAAGAAGCAACAGTTAGACCCGGACATGGAACACCAGACTGGATCCAAATTGGGAAAGGAGTATGTCAAGGCTGAATATTGTCACCCTGCTTATTTAACTTATATGCAGATACATCATGTGAAATGCTGAGCTGGATGAAGTGCAAACTGAAATCAAGATTGCCAGGAGAAATATCAATAACCTCAGATATGAAGATGACACCACCCTTATGGCAGAAAGAGAAGAGGAACTAAAGAGCTTGTTGATGACAGTGAGTGAGGAGAGTGAAAAAACTGGCTTAAAGCTCAACATTCAAAAAATGAAGATCATGACATCTGGTCCCATCACTTCATGGCAAATAGATGGGAAAATAATGGAAACAGTGGCAGACTTTGTTTTCTTGGGTTCCAAAATCACTGCAGATGATCCCCGCAGACATGAAATTAAAAGATGCTTGTTCCTTGGAAGAAAAGCTACGACCAACCTACACACCATATTAAAAAGCCAGAGACATTCCTTTGCCAACAAAGGTCCATCTAGTCAAAACTATGGTTTTTTTTTCAGTAGTCATGTATGGATGTTAGAATTGGACCAAAAAAAAAAAAAAAAGCTGAGCATCGNAAGCTACGACCAACCTACACACCATATTAAAAAGCCAGAGACATTCCTTTGCCAACAAAGGTCCATCTAGTCAAAACTATGGTTTTTTTTTCAGTAGTCATGTATGGATGTTAGAATTGGACCAAAAAAAAAAAAAAAATGCTGAGCATCGAAAAATTGATGCTTTTGAGCTGTGGTATTGAAGAAGACTCTTGAGAGTCCCTTGGATTGCAAGGAGATCAAACCAGTCAATCCTCAAGGAAATCAACCCTGAATATTCATTGGAAGGACCAATGGTGAAGCTGAAACTCCAATACTTTGCCCATCTGATACAAAGAACTGACTCATTTGAAAAGATCCTGATTCTGGGAAAGCTTGAAGGAAGGAGAAGGGGACAACAGATGGTGAGATGGTTGGATGGTATCACTGACCCAATGGAAAAGAGTTTGAGCAAGCTCCGGGAGTTGGTGATAGACAAGGAAGCTTGGCATGCTGCAGTCCATGGCATTGCAAAGAGTTGGACACGGTCGAGCAAGTGAATTGACTGACCAACTAGATTAGGTAGAGAGAGACTTCTACTCTACTAGGCAGGCTTATGCCCATGAACAGCAGGAAGAAATTACAAAAGAAAGAGACCTCCATCCCAATTCCCAAGAAGTATCTTGAGTATGAAGTCTCTCAGTGGGTAGTTGTTAGGGGAAGCACACTAATTGAAACTGCCCACACTGGCCAGGCACCACAGTTACCATTTGCATGAATTGTTTTACAACAGGACGTCCTGGTAAGGAACATGTAACTAATAAGCTACTACCAACTGGAAGAGTTCGGGAAAGGTCAAAAGGTGACATCACATGTCCAACCACCTCCCAGAATCCTTCTTGTTGGCATCCATCTTAGCTGAGCAATCTGTGCACCACCAGGAAGGACTCTGAATCAGAGTGATTGGCCAAAGACAACTTGGAAACTAATTCCATCACCATAAAACCCGAGACTGCTAGCCATGTGGTGTAACAGTTCTTCTGGGTTACCTTACCCTATTCCTCTCTGCCCAGGTGCCCCTACCCAGTAAAATCTCTTGCTTTGTCAGCTGTGTGTCTTCTCAGACATTCATTTCCTAGTGTTAGACAAAAGACCACTTTCAGGCCCTGGAAGGGGTCCCCTTCCCTGTAATACACCCATTTTTGTTTTTCACTTTCTCTCTCTCTCCTCTTCCTTTCTTTTTCCCCCACCCNCCTCCAGCTCAGAGTTTCTCATGATGTTGAGAGGGTAACAGGCAGGAAGGCCAGGGGTTTCCAAGTGGAGGAAATAGCCTGCAAGTGTCAGACATTTTTCTCTCTCTTAAGAGGCAGGAGGAAACAAACTAGGGATATTTTTTCCTTCTCTATACAAATTTAAAAGGAGGTTTCTTTTAAAATTCTGTGTTGCCATAATGACACCTGGTTTCACTTGAAGTTAACCATTGCCTTTTTCTTATGGAAATGTTTATCTTAAGCTATGCTAATGTACTATGCATTTACCCCAAACTCTGTCTTCAAGGCTGTTCCGCCTTTTGGGCTCAGAACCTACTTGATAAACCAGTATGTTATACTCCAATATTGTTCCTCTAATCTATGTAAATGAAACTATTTGTATGGTGTTCTGCCCTTCTTCAAGGTTCAAGTTAATCCTTTTGTGGCCCAAGGTAAACCATTTGGTGCCAAGATTATCCCAAAATACATCTTATGGGTGAGGGACCTGGTGCCATTCTAAGTTTTGAGACATTCCTTTCTTTCATTAACAGACTAGCAGGGCGGTACTCTTTCTGCCCCCTTCTGATGCCTATGTCAGACACTTTCTCTATCTCCTTTATACTTTAATAAAACTTTATTACACAAAAGCTCTGAGTGATCAAGCCTCATCTCTGGCCCCGGATTGAATTCTTCTGCTCCGGGGGCCAAGAATCCCATCGTCGGGATTCAACAACAACCTTTCAATGTACTCTGCATATAAGTTAAGTAAGCAAGGTGACAATATACAGCCTTGACGTACTCCTTTTCCTATTTGGAACCAGTCTGTTGTTCCATGTCCAGTTCTAACTGTTGCTTCCTGACCTGCATACAGGTTTCTCAAGAGGCAGGTCAGGTGATCTGGTGTTCCCATCTCTTTCAGAGTTTTCCAGTTTCTTGTGATCCACACAGTCAAAGGCTTTGGCATAGTCAATAAAGCAGAAATAAATGTTTTTCTGGAACTCTCTTGCTTTTTCCATGATCCAGCAGATGTTGGCAATTTGATCTCTGGTTCCTCTACCTTTCCTAAAACCAGCTTGAACATCTGAAAGTTCACTGTTCCCGTATCATTCACCTGGGGCAGACATCCTGGAATGTGAAATCAGGCAGGCCTTAGAAAGCATCACTATGAACAAAGCTAGTGGAGGTGATGGAATTCTAGTTGAGCTATTTCAAATCTTAAAAGATGATACTGTGAAAGTGCTGCACTCAATATGCCAGCAAATTTGGAAAACTCAGCAGTGGCCACAGGAGTGGAAAAGGTCAATTTTCATTCCAATCCCAAGGAATGGCAATGCCAAAGAATGCTCAAGTTACCACACAATTGCACTCATCGCACACGCTAGTAAAGATTTAGAAAATGTGATCCTAAATATCTCTATGGTAACAGAATATCAGTATGTGAACATTGGAAAAATTTCAATTGTACTTAATTGTTTAGTTTCTGTACTGTAAAGTTGTAGTCCTCTAGATACACTCCCTGCCCAGTAAGCACAAGCTTGTGGAACTGTTGATATATTAGTCAGGGTTCTCCAGAGAAATAGAACCAGTGTAGATAGATAATTAGATACATGCATATATACACACACAGCTACAAATATAAAGATGATACATACATAGGTAGATACACACAGATAGATGACAGGTACTTACATGCATATATATCAGTTTAGTCACTCAGTCATGTCTGACTCTTTGTGACCCCATGAACTGCAGCATGCCAGGCATATATATAGATGGTAGATATACACATACATAAATATATATATATATATACACACCCCCCACACACACACACACACACTTACACAGATGTCATATATATATGTATGTATATATGACTTCCTTGTTGGTTCAGTGGTAAAGGATCTGCCTGCCAATGCAGGAAACACGGGTGTAATCCCTGGGTCAGGAAGATCCCCTGGAGAAGGAAATGGCAATCCACTCCAGTATTCTTGCCTGGGAAANTGTTGGTTCAGTGGTAAAGGATCTGCCTGCCAATGCAGGAAACACGGGTGTAATCCCTGGGTCAGGAAGATCCCCTGGAGAAGGAAATGGCAATCCACTCCAGTATTCTTGCCTGGGAAATTCCATTAATTAAGGAGCTTGGCGGGCTGTAGTTCATGATGTTGCAAAAGAGTGGGACACAACTCTGCATATGAGAATATGTTTATGGTAGATAATGATGATGATAGATAGATTAAAAAAAAAACTGGCTGAAAACTTACCCAATGTGCAGAAAATAAGGAATATCTAGATCCAAGAAGCTCAGATAACTCCAAATAAGATGAATCGAGTGACCCATGCTGAAGCAAATTATAATCAAATTGTCAAAGCTTAAAGACAAGATAGGATTCTTAAAAACAACAAAAGAAGATCATATATGGGAACCCCCATAGGTAATCATCAGGTTATTGAGCAGAAACGTTGAAGGTCTAAAAGGAGAGGCACAAACAGTCAAAGTGTTGAGAGAAAACACCCTGCCAGCCAAAAGTACTCCACCCAGGGAAATGGTTCTTCAGATGAGAAACAGAAGCAAGACCTGTGTAGACAAGCAAAATAAGAAACAGTTCATCACCACTGGAGAAGTTTTACAAAAATTCTGAAAGAAAATGCTTGAAGCCAAAACAAAAGGGTGATAGTAACAGAGAAACATATAAAAGTATAAATCTCACCAGGAAAGGAAAATGTAAACTTACATTCATAATACTCTAATGTTATAATGCTGGTGGGTAATTCACCTATAAATCCAACATGGAGGTTGCAGACAAAAATGTTAATATTAACTATAATGGCATAAACTACTAGTGAATTCACATGATAAAGTGATGAAATTCTTATATAGGAATATAAAATGTGGGAGAGAGAATGAAAAAGGAGAGCTCCAGTATGCATTCAAATCTAGGAAGTTATCACCTTAAAAAGGACTGCTATTGGTTATATTTATATAAGTCCGACAGTATATATATCCATGGAACAAAAACTTGTAATCAAAACACAGAAGCAAAAGAGAAAGAAATAAAAGCATAGCACTAAGAAAAATCACCAAATTACAATAAAAGAGGATAAAAGAATATGGACACTTACAATTTCCTCCTGATCTAGTGGTTAGGGCTTGGTGCTTTCACTGCCAAGGGCCCAGGTTTGATCTTTGGTTGGGGAACTAAGATCAGCCAAGCTGGGTGATGTGGGCAATGGATAAATAGATAGGGCTTCCCTGGTGGCTCAGTGGTAAAGAATCCACCTGCCAATGCAGGAGACACTTGTTTAACCCCTGGTTGGGAAGATCCCACGTGTCGTGGAACAACTAAACCCATGTACCAAAGCTACTGAACCTGTGCTCTAGAGCCATCCTCTACCAAAAGGGAAACCACTGTAGTGAGAAGCGTGTGCACCTCAATTAAACAGTAGTCCCTCTCACTGCAACTGCAGAAAGCCCTTGCACAGCAACCAAGAGCCAGAACAGCCAAAAGTAAATAAATAAATTGAAAATTTTGTGTTAAAAAGAAGGAAGGCAGGCAAGATATGGAAGCAACCTAGATGTTCATCAACAGATGAATGGATAAAGAAGCTGCGATACATATATACAATGGAATACTACTCAGCCATAAAAAGGAATGCATTTGAGCCAGTTCTAATGAGGTGGATGAAACTAGAGTCTATTATACAAAGTGAAGTAAGTCAGAAAGAGAAAATAAAATACTATATGTTAATGCATATATAGAAGATATAATGCAAACTAGAAGGATGGTACTGATGAATCTGTTCACAGAGCAGAAATGGAGATACAGACATAGAGATCAGACTTATGGACAAGGGTGGGGCAGAAGAAAGGGAGAGTGAGATAAATGGAGACAGTAGCATGGATGCATATACACTAACATATATAAATAGACAGCCAATGGGAATTTGCTGTATGACTTAGGGAATCCAAACTGGAACTCTGTGAAAACCAAGAGGAGTAGGAATGGGCAAGAGGTGTGAAGGAGATTCAAGAGGGAGGGTACATATGTACACCCATGGTTAATTCATGTTGATGTATGACAGAAATAAACCAATATCGTAAAGCAATAACTAATCAATTAAAAATACATTTAAAATTAAATAAAATAATTTTAAAAAGGAAAAAAACAAAAAAAGAAGGAAGGTAGGGGTTCACACTCCCAGGACTCCCTCTGAAGCTAAGAGAGGAGCCATCTGTTACTCTGAACTCACTTTGGGTTTAGACAAGGAGAGATTAAAGAGAAGAGGAAAACCCCAGTGCTCAAGAGCATCTGAACCCTTGAAATGGAGAAATATCTTGAACCTGCCCCTGAAGATGCCCAAGAAAACTTCCGTTAGCCCTAAAAACAGGAAGCTCAGGTCAAGACCCGGCTGCCACTCAGGTCACTCTTCTGGCCAGTCTCTGGCTCAGTTTACACTCTTAGAATTTACAAATATTACAGGACATCAACAAGTGATTTTTCAAGATTTATTTGCTAGTGCTTTTTGAAGACACCAGATATGATAATGCCAATGTCTCTTGGCTACCCCAGATGTGTGGAAGTCTACTGTCTCCTGCAGACTTCTAGAACATGAAGTTAATCTTTGCCATCTTATTACTGTTCTCATCATATGTACTGACATGACTTCTAAATTACCAGTGGTTGTACGGCGTCAGGAGACTGGTTTATAATTTACTTCACACCTACTGTCACTTTCTGAACTGCAGCACTTATTTTTACCTCTTCATCTCCCTCACCTACTGTCATTTCCTTATCTGTGGAGGTCTTGACACTTTTAACATTGGAGGCCACATCAAAGTGGAGTGCAGTTATGAGGGCATAAATGCGACTAAAGACCAGTCTCAAATTGAACGATGGATCTTGCTTTTGTTTTACTGAGCATGTTCCTCTTGCAGTGGGTCCACTGTCCATGCTCCCTCCCTCACCTCTGCTTAAGTACAGTGAAGGTTTACAGCCTACATGGCAATGGCAATGCTTTCTATTATTGCAAATTCCTCTATGATTGCATACCTTAGGGTCACAGTCAAAATTTATTGCCTCTAGAGTAGCACTGCAGCTGTTATCAAGATAGAACCTCCCAGGAGCACAGGGGGTACCATTTCTCACATGACTAACATCAATTATTTCTGGGGAATAGTGTATGCCTAATCCCCAACACCAAACCTCTGACACCTCTGACTGAAAGAGTGAAACATGTTCTGCAACTGGAGAAGATGAGTGACACTGACACACTGCAGCCTTCCACACTTTTGGTCTTTGGCACCACAAGCATGAAATCTCAAATGCCTATAATCTCTTGTACAGTGTCCAAATTGTCTGCCTCTGCTATTTATTGTATAGCATTCATCATTACCATTATGAGTGTGTCTTCCAAAGATCACTCTGTAGTGCATAGTGTGGTCAGTGCAATTCCCACGATAGCAGTAGGGTTTTTTATCCTTCATATAAAAACCTGCTGGACATTGATTGGTTGTTCCAAAACAGTACTCTGGAAGATCACATATATTCTGTATTTGTCTGCAGAGTGTTCCAAGTCCAGAGTACGTACAGTTTATGCAGCATAGTCTTGTATTACAAACAGCATCTCCCTGAAACTTACAGTACTGTTGACAGCATTTCTTGTTGTAACACTGCTTGAAGGAGCCACAGTCACACTACTCCCCAGCCTCCATTGTGGTGTTTCCCCAATGCAGTTTTGTCAGACTTTCATTAAAATAATGCACTCTTAGGTTTAATATACAATGGCCCTGTGCTCCTACTACATTCTACCAATGTGCAGTTGAACAGTTACTGAAGGAATTGGACAAGACTGGATACTGTGCCATGAGGCAGGCAGTCCATCTCATGCCAAAGCAGGTAACATTATCATACCACAGAGCCACACTTCTCCAAGTGAGTTGAGCTGTTACAACAGCTAACATGTAATAATGCCTGTCTAAATAACCAACAAACAATAGAATACTACCATGTTTACATACACTACACAATTTTGACTGAAAATGACCTTGTTATGGTCCATCACAATTCATCGCAAAAGACATAGAGAGATATAAAACTTGTATCAAATTGTCTCAATAACGAGCATATGTACCACTTGGTACATTATATCATTCATGACAGCTGGATCTCTTGCAGTGTACAGTAGCGCTTGTACTACAGAGATACTACCTTGTAAAAAGAGCTTGAGAGAAGGTGTCTATTATACTACTCATATATATCAAGACTTCTACACATTTGATTATTGTATACATGATACATTAAATTAGAAAACTGAGCAAATACTCTTAAAAATCTCTTAGGTGCTGCAAAGAACCTAGGACTAGCCCTGGAGGTTACACTGACATCCACTTCAGGGAGAAGTGGCTGCCCATCCTCCTTGTGTCCTCATCTATAGGTGGGTCCTGTTTCACTGGCATCTGCCATAAGCTGAGAAACTATGTGTTCAAACCCTTCAGAATTCGTTAGGGGCTTGATTTCATTGGTAAGGTCATCCAACTTCATGATACCTTCGAGACTCCCACAGCAAGTGTTCGGAGTATCATAGTTTACGCTAACTGGAAACTGAGCCCACATCCCACAGCCACTCCAGGAGGAGTCACATGGCACTGGTTGGGAGGAGCCCGCTGTTACCCNTACCTTCGAGACTCCCACAGCAAGTGTTCGGAGTATCATAGTTTACGCTAACTGGAAACTGAGCCCACATCCCACAGTCACTCCAGGAGGAGTCACATGGCACTGGTTGGGAGGAGCCCGCTGTTACCCTGAACCCAATTTGGGTTTAGACAAGGAGAGATTAAAGAGAAGAGGAAAGCCCCAGTGCTCAAGAGCACTGAACCCTTGTCATGGAGAAATGTCATGAGTCTGCCCCTGAAGAAGCCCATAACAACTTTCGTTAGTGCTGGGACCAGTGAACTCGGGTCAAGACCCAGCTGCTGACTCAGGCCTCAATCCCGGCCAAACTTTCCAGCTCAGTTTGCTCATTACAGAACACCAACAAGTGGCTTTTCAAGATTTATTTGCAAGGGCTATTCGAAGAGAACTGATATGAAAATGTCAATGTCTCCTGATGGCCCCAGATGTTGGAACTCCCCCTGCAGACTTCTAGAACATGAAATTCACCTTTGCTGTCTTTTTGATGCTCTCATCATATGTAGTGATATGACTCCTATATTTCCATTGGTTGTATTGGGGTCAAGAGGCTGGATCATCATTTAATCATTTACTGTCACTTCCTCAACTGTGGAGATCTGGATACTTTTAACATTGGTGGCTACACCAAAGCGGAGTGCAGCTATGAGCACATAAGGCGACAAAAGACCACCCGCAAGTATTACACTTGTTATTGACTTGTTTTTAAGGAGCCAATGTGTCCTGAACTTTGAGGTCCACCCAAGATGCTCCCTCCAGGACCTCTGAGTATGCACGTTGGAGATCTCCACCCTATGTGGCAAAAGCACTTTCTGTAGTTGTTGCAAACTCCCCTAAAATTGCAATTCTTTGGGGGACAGTCATATTGTATTGATGTGATTCTTTGGGGGACAGTCATATTGTATTGATGTGAGATCAGTATTGCAGCACCTCTTGTAACAGATCTTTTCAGGAGCACACAGGGTACCATTCCTCACATGACCAACATCAATTGTCTTAGCATGTGTAATGTGAATGAATGTTCCCCAACACCAGGTCCCTGATATCCTTGACTGATGGAATGAACCCTGTTCTGGCATCAGGGGAAGTTGAGTGACATTGCTACACTGGAGCCTTCCACACTTTACGTCTCTGTCAGTGTAGGGATTATAGTGCAAGATGTGTAATAAATAGAGTGTCCAAATTGAGTTTGTCCTTTATTTATTGTATAGCAGACATCATGACCCTGAAAAGCACCACTTTCAAAAATTTCTCTGCAGTGCACATTAGGGTCAGTGCAGGACCCATTATAGCAGAAACCCTCTTCAGAACAGGGCATTCTATCCTACATATAAGATCATCCCCACAAATAGGGACTGTTCCAATACAGTATTCTGGAAGACCACATGCATTCATGACTCGTCTGCGGAGGGTTCCTTTTTTAGACCAGGTACAGTTTGTACAGCACTCTACCTTTCACACTCAGCCCCGACCTCACACCAAAATCAGATTGATTATATTATTTGCAGCCAAAGATGGAGAAGCTCTATACAGTCAGAAAAAACAAGACTGAGAGTTGACTGTGGCTCAGATCATGAAGTCCTTATTGCCAAATTCAGACTATAATTGAAGAAAGTGGAGAAACCACTAGAACATTCAGGTATGATCTAAATCAAATCCTTTATGACTATACAGTGGAAGTGAGAAATAGATTTAAGGGACTAGATCTGATAGAATGCCTGATGAAATGTGGACAGAGTTTCATGACACTGTACAGGAGACAGGGATCAAGACCATCCCAAAGAAAAAGAAATGCAAAAAAGCGAAATGGCTGTCCGAGGAAGCCTTACAAATAGCTGTGAAAAGAAGGGATGTGAAAAGCAAAGGAGAAAAGGGAAGATATACCCATTTGAATGCAGAGTTCCAAAGGAAAGCAAGGAGACTTATGGAAACCTTCCTCAGTGATCATTGCAAAGAAAAAGAGAAGAATGGGAAAGACTAGAAATCTCTTCAAGAAAATTAGAGTTACCAAGGGAACATTTCAGGTCAAGATGGGCTTAATAAAGGACAGAAATGGTAGGGACCTAACAGAAGCAGAAGATATTAAGAAGAGGTGGCAAGAATACACAGAATAACTGTACAAAAAAGTTATTCACGACCAGATAATCATGATGGTGTGATCACTCACTTAGAGCCAGCCTTCTGGAATGTGAAGTCAAGTGGGCCTTAGAAAGTATCACCAGGAACAAAGCTAGTGGAGGTGATGGAATTCCAGCTGAGCTATTAAGTCCTAAAAGATGATGCTGTGAAAGTGCTGTACTCAATATGCCAGCAAATTTGGAAAACTCAGCAGTCGCCGCAGGACTGGAAGAGGTCAGTTTTCATTCTTGGCAGATACATGTTGATGTACAGCAAAACCAATGCAATATTGTAAAGTAAAAAAATCATAAAATAAATTAAAAAAGCAAAAAAAAAAAGAAAGAAAGAAAGGCAATGCCAAAGAATGCTCAAAGTACAGTACAATTGCACTCATCTCACACTCAAGTAAAGTAATTCTCAAAATTCTCCAAGCCAGGCTTCAGCAATACATGAACTGTAAAATTCCAGATGTTCAAGCGGGATTTAGAAAAGGCAGTGGAACCAGAGATCAAATTGTCAAAATCCGATGGATCATTGAAAAAGCAAGAGAGCTCCAGAAAAAACATCTATTTCTGCTTTGTTGAGTATGCCAAAGTCTTTGACTGTGTGGATCACAATATACTGTGGAAACTTCTGAAACAGATGGGACTACCAGACCACCTGATCTGCCTCTTGAGAAATCTGTATGCAGGTCAGGAAGCAACAGTTAGAACTGGACATGGGACAACAGACTGGTTCCAAATAGGGAAAGGAGTACGTCAAGGCTGTATATTTTCACCCTGCTTATTTAACTTATATGCAGAGTACATCATGAGAAATGCTGAGCTGGAGGAAGCACAAGCTGGAATCAAGATCGCCAAGGGAAGTATCAATAACCTCAGATATGCAGATGACACCACCCTTATGGCAGAAAGTGAAGAACTAAAGAGCCTCTTGATGAAAGTGAAAGAGGAGAGTGAAAAGGTTGACTTAAAGCTCAACATTCAGAAAACTAAGATCTTGGCACCTGATCCCATCACTTCATGGCAAATAAATGGGGAAACAGTGGCTGGCTTTATTTTTCTGAGCTCCAAAACCACTGTAGATGGTGATTGCAGCCATGAAATTAAAAGACGCTTAGTCCTTGGAAGAAAAGTTATGACCAACCTAGACAGCATATTAGAAAGCAGAGACATTACTTTGCCAACAAAAGTCTGTCTAGTCAACGCTATGGTTTTTTCAGTTTTCGTGTATGGATGTGACAGTTGAGTTATAAAGAAATCTGAGCACCGAAGAATTGATGCTTTTGAACTGTGATGTTGGAGAAGACTCTTGAGAGTCCTTTGGACTGCAAGGAGATCCAACCAGTCCATCCTAAAGGGGAGATCCAACCAGTCCATCCTAAAGGAGATCAGTCCTGGGTGTTCATTGGTAGGACTGATGTTGAAGCTGAAACTCCAATACTTTGGCCACCTGATGCAAAGAGCTGACTGATTTGAAAAGACCCTGATTCTGGGAAAGATTGAGGGCAGGAGGAAAAGGAGACAATAGAGGATGAGATGGTTGAATGCCATCACTGATTCAATGGACATGGGTTTGGGTGGACTGCTGGATTTGGTGATTGACAGGGAGTCCCACCCAGCACACTGAGATTAATGGGGTCACAAAGAGTCAGAAACGACTGAGCAACTAAACTGAAGATATATGATTACCTGAGAAACAAATGGTGTGTTCACTCCAAATAAAAGATTTATCCTATATTATGTTACCTGGAGTTGCTACGCTGAAAATAATAAGATATTTTGAAAAATATGTACCTACAGTGGAAACCTCCCTTGCCCCCCTCCAAAAGACCACTGTTAGTTGAGCCTCTCCAGATATTTCTAGTGTGCATCTGATGACCTCATTTTTTTTTTTTTCAGGAATGAAAATAGAGAATGAATTCCTGAGCCACGTGACTAGGTGAAGACAAATAGATAGCTGTCTAAATCAGTTCAATCATAGGTCTATCCATTGCCCTTAGTACCTGAAATTATTACAAGTTATACTCTAGCCAAAAGATGTGTCCTGCAGAATAACAGAATACCATTTGTGTCCTGCAGAATAATAAAATACCATTTCCCTGGCACTGCAATTAATCAGACCTCACTGCAAATATAGGCAAGAGAGATAAACAGAAATTTCTAGCTTTGCAGATATTCAAATGTATTGGAACATTACCCACAGTTGACTGATTAAATCTCTGATCAATATTTTAGGGTGTGTGATTCATGATTTCATGACTTCAGTTTAGGAGATGTAGCAACAGAGACCTAGAAGCAAATCATTCACCCAATTCCATGTATTCTGCATGATAAAGAAAATTAGGCAGCTTGTCATTCTGGGTATACCTATCTGTGATCCCACAGGCCCAATCTTAAATATTTATCCAACAAATGTAAATACCAAACAGCCCAGTTGTCAGTTAATAAAACAATGGACAAATTGTTAGATGTCTATGCAATAGAATTCTAATCATCAATGAAAGTGAACAATTTACCATTACACTAGACTTCAGGTGAGATCACTGAGGCTCAAATATGAAAAAAATATATATACCATTTTTCAGTTAGGTAGGTTTGCATTGTCAGCCTGAGACCTATCCTTCTATCTGTTCGTTATATTATATGTGGGAACTTAGACCTTTCCAACAATAACCATGGAAACTGCTCTGAGTCCTTTGGGGGGAAAAATGTTTTGCCTATGTAAATGTAATATTTTTTTTCTGACATTTTTGTTTATTTATGACATAGAGAAAAGAAGTCTTTTGAAAATCATGCACCCAATAATTTAACTGTTTTACTAATTAGAATAATTTGTAAATAATTTGGAATTCTTTATAATAACGTGCTTGTGAGCAATGATCAGTTAGATCATCCCTTATTTGTTTTTTCTTTTTTTAATTGGAGGATGTTGCTACTGCTGCTCAGTCACTTCAGTTGTGTCTGACTCTGTGTGACCCCACAGACGGCAGCCCATTGGGCTCCATCATCCCTGGGATTCTCCAGGC
>SJYV01053996.1:0-11175 GCA_006410875.1 Neotragus pygmaeus | reverse complement strand
ATCTCTGAGCCCTAGATACAGCGCAACCATCCACCCACACACAGGTCTGGTCTTTGAAGGAATACATCTGGAATTTTAAAAGCACAGACTATTACCCTTTTCCTCTCCGGACATCCATCATATACTTAAAATTCTGATTCTCTCGTTTTGCCTAACAACGCTCACAGTATCTTTCCAAATTCTAAGTTTTAAATGCCCACTTTCTCCCTACTCAGAGACAGCTTCCATACCCATCCCATTCTCTTTCCACTCCCTTTCCATATCCCATTCCACTCTCTTCTGGAACATGTCCTGAGGGAGGGAAAGGTCTCTTACTTAGACCTTCCGTTCAGCCTTCGCCTCATTCCTCCCCACAAAGGGCTCACTTTTTATAGGCGCTCACGCTAGGGAAAAAGAAGAAAACAAAACAGAAGCATCCAGATGAGGCCCTATTTAAGCCAAACTCCATAGCCGGGTGGTGCGGTCATTGCTGAGGTAGACCCACCAGGTCCGAATGCCGGCAAGCATCCCTGCTTGCAGATACCATAGCCCTCGTCTCCAGGACCCGCGCTGCCACCTACGTACCCGAGACCTGAGGACAAGACTTGCCGGCTGGGATCTGGACTGCGGACCGACAGTTCCCTCCACGTGAAGGATGAGCGCCAGAAGGCGGGGCCGTGCTCTGCCCGCCCAGTAACCGCGAACCGCTCCCCCTACCTGAGAGCTCACTGTCCTCCCGCCTCCGCAGCAGCAGCCTACACCGCTCATCTGAGTCGGACGCCTGGGCAAAAAAACAACCCACGAGGCTCCTCCCTGTCCTCGTTGGCCTTCTGTGCGGCCTCTCCAGCCAATGGGAAGAGCAGGGGGCGGGCAAGAGTCACCCCGGTGACAGGCGACGTCTAGTCCGCCCGCCAGCGCGAGTAGGCCGTGCAGTAGTTGGGCCAATCGGCAGCGTGGTTAGGGAATGAAGGGGAGGGAGCAGGCGGGGAAAGCGAACGCCCAATGAGATCGTGGGGTCCCTGAACGACGGGTCCTATGGCCTGTGGTCTTCCGAGTGCGGCGCCCAGGGGGCGTGCCCTCCTGGGCCAATCGGCTGGAGCCCAAGGTGCGGAGCGAGCGCCTCAAATGCTCGGGTTTCTCAGCTGATTGTCTCCAGCCGAGAGTTGTTTTTTGCATCTTACCGAGCTGAGCCGGAGCGGGAGGAGCCGAGACCCCCGGGGGTCGGGGGCCGGGGAGAGGAGGCGGGGTCCGAGGAGCCGCGGCTGCTCTCCGCGGGGCTCTGGGTGTCATTATCTGAAGTTGTTTATTTGGTTGTTTATTTTACATCTACTGCACTAGCTTCTAAGTTCCATGAAAGCAGGAGTCTTTCCTGTTTTATTCACCACCATATACCTAGCTCCTGACACAGTGCCTGGCCTACAACAATCAGTATTTGTTGAGTAAAAGAACATTATTCAGTAAAGTAGTGAAGTTAATTTAACCCCTTTGACTTTGAAGGCTCTGTCTTAATGAGGATGTTATCAATTTGACCTTTAGGTTTGGAGGTTGCTATGTTCATGCTGCTTGTCTTTGGAGCATTGCTTCTTGAGGTCCCCCTGAGTGGCCAAGACAAGGCTCCTCCCCAGGCCAATGGCATTCCAGCCATCCCTCTGTTCAACTATGCCAGCCTCCGCCTGCCGGAAGAGCATATTCCCTTCTTTTTGCACAATAACAGGCATATTGCCACAGTCTGCAGGAAAGACTCACATTGTCCTTATAAGGTAAATCTTATTTCTCCTCTTCTTGCATATTTTTAAAAGGTTGCAATTAAGGCTGGTTTACAAGTTCCTCCATCATAACTTGAATCTGCAGGTAGACTCCTGGTTGTAACTGTGGGTCAGTCGATGTTTGTATTTCATCTCATGTTTCTTAGTGACTCAACTTTGCTTATAAGTATGTCCTGCTCACAAGGGTGAGATTACAAATCTAAATCACTAGTAAAAGAAATAGGCAGTCTGTATGGTTTGTTTAGTCTGTAGATGAAATAAGTTAGATTTGATGCAGAAAAAAATATGTAGTTAAAAGTAACTGAAGAATTTCGCACCTCTCTTTTCTTAAATTGCACTTAAGAGGATCTCTCAGCACTTTGTTTTGGTAGTAACACCTACACCTCTGTCTCTCCATAATTAAGATTGTTACTGTGGCCTTCCTTCTGTTTTAGAGTTGTTGGAAAGGTTTCAAATTGGAGCCCATTCAGACATCTCACGAGGCCTCAGAGATCAAATCGGGGCATTGTGAGCCATTTCCTTTCCCATGGTGCTGGCACAGGAAGCACGTGGACAGGCTGGGCTGGGAAGCCAGCTGGCACTGCCCCCACTGCCCCGCAGAACAACCTCCTGGCCCGCAGCAGTGTGTGTCCCCCAAGGGCTACGGAGCTATAAGTATTCCCAGATCTCTGCTGGTCTTGATCAATCAATAAAGCTGCTGATCCATTCAGTTTAGTTGTGATCCTTTTGGTCATAGAAATTCCATTTTTTATGACTCTCTTGGGGCTGATTTTAGAATCAGTTTACTCACTTGACTTCATTTAGCTACTTCAGGAAGTTTCAGTTCAGTCAAGGGAGTTGGGGGAGGGATGAAGTGGGAGCTTGGGGTTAGCAGATGTAAACTTTTCTTATGGATACACAATGAGGTCCTACTGTTTAGCACAGGGTATTTGGTATCCTATGATAAACCATAATACAAAAGAAGATTTAAGAAAAGAATGTGTATATGTATATATATATATAACTGAATCAGTTTGCAACAGAACAGTAATTAACACATTGTAAATTTCAACTATACCTCAATAAAAAATGTTAATTAAAAAAATCCAAATTCAAATGATCTGTGGTAGTCCAGCTAAAACCCAGACTTTTATTTGGAAAAGAGACCTGGTAGGGAAGGGATTGGTAACTAAAGATAATTGCTGTTAAGAATCTCAAGACTGTTTTTCTTAGAATTTACTTATTTCTNCCCCGCAAAAAAAAAAAAAAAGCTTAAGGAGGGGAGGAAACAAGGTGACATCATATGCTTAATACTGACTAATATAGAACAATATTGGTCTATGCAGCTAATCCTCTCAAAGGCTTTTGGAGGTGATGAGAATTAACATGGTTCTGAGCAAAAGTAAAAAACATTTGAGGCAGATTGTGTGTTTGTATTTCCTGCATAAACCAACTCCTCCAGTAATAGCTATGAAGTTGAATGCATAATTTTAAAAGCACAATCATAAATTCAACTTTTTACCACAGTAAAAACAACAGTTAAGAATATGTAACAGAATTCCCAATCATTTGGAAATCCAAGCAATACAGTGACAAAAACCCAAACAGTAAGCAGAAATAAAAAGCATGGGTAAATAAGTCAAATAAACATGCTATAGTCAACATCATTTATTTGCAGATGTTCTGATCTTCTGGCTGTTGCTTAAACTGTTAACAGTACTTCAGTCCTTTATAGTTAAACTGATACACTGTATTCTCCCTGGCAATTTCTGATACACTACCAGCACATCTCATCACTAAAACTTTGCTCTAGCTTCAGATATAGTTTGCCTAAGCATGATTAGCAGTCCTTAAGCCATGCATATCAGATAATTTGTTTTTCCCTATACCGTTTTGACTAACAAAGTCATATTAATGAGGCATTGTAAAACAGTTGGGCATTTCATAAGTAGCTAAACACCTTTTTTACTTTTTCTTGAAATATAACATATACCATAAAGTGCATAAAGTTTACATAAACAGGTAGGTGAAATTTTATACATGCATACACTCATGTTACCACCACCCAGATTAAGATATGCATCATTTTCAGTGCCCCGGAGGTCCCCTTGTGCCTTCTCCCAGTCATACCTCTCACCCTAAGGTAAACACAAAGTGACTAAACATTATCACAATAGGGAAAAAGCATCTACATTTAAGCTTGAAATTCTGAAAGTATACTTCTACAGCGTAAACTACACAATATCCAGATTGGATTTTCAGAGTTTTGATTGCTGTTATTCCAAGCCAGTGAGGAAGATATTTAAATGTCTAAAAGTCTTCCTATTAAATGGATATCTTGTTTGTGTCATGTACTTTTTAAAAAACAGTAAGGTTCTATTATCCTAGAAAACATAATTTGGAAAGAAGCTGGGCTAAAGTTTTTTTTTTCCTTTTGGAGTGTCTCCTAGAAAGAGTGTAAGTTGTTTGTCTATCCTTGTCTTTTTATAAAACGAACGATTTTAAGACACATAACTATACTTAAAAGAACATATTTTTACCTATTTAAAAAGACATTTTTAACCAGAAATCATTTCCATATTCAATAGAAAAAATACAAAGGAATCTGTATTTAAAACAGTTCAGTTCAGTCACTCAGTTGTGTCTGACTCTTTGAGACCCTGTGGACTGCAGCACACGAGGCTTCCCTGTCCATCGCCAACTCCCAGAGCTTGCTTAAACTCATGTCCATCGAGTCAGTGATGACAACCAACCATTTCATCCTCTGTCGTCCCCTTCTCCTCCTCCTTCAATCTTTCCCAGCATCAGGGTCTTTTCCAATGAGTCAGCTCTTCGCATCAGGTGGCCAAAGTATTGGAGCTTCGGCTTCAGTCCTTCCAGTGAATATTCAGGACTGATTTCCTTTAGGATTGACGGTTTTGATCTCCTTGCAGTCCAAGGGACTCTCAAGAGTCTTCTCCAACACCACAGTTCAAAAGCATCAATTCTTCAATGCTCAGCTTTCTTTATAGTACAGCTCTCACATCTATACATGACTACTGGAAAAACTATAGTTTTGACTAGACAATGTTTGTTGGTAAAGTAATGTCTCTGCTTTTTAATATGCTGTCTAGGTTTGTCATAACTTTTCTTCCAAGGAGCAAGTGTCTTTGAATTTCATGGCTACAGTCACCATCTGCAGTGATTTTTGGAGAAGTGATTTTGGAGCTCCTCAAAATAAAGTCTCCCACGGTTTCGTTTCCTCATCTATTTGCGATGAAATGATGGGACTAGATGCCATGATCTTCGTTTTTTGAATGTTGAGTTTTAAGCCCACTTTTTCACTCTCCTCTTTCACTTTCACCAAGAGGCTCTTAATTCTTCGCTTTCTGCCATAAGGGTGGTGTCATCTGCATATCTGAGGTTATTGATATTTCTCCCTGCAATCTGGATTCCAGCTTATGCTTCTCTAGCCCAGCATTTCACATGATGTACTCTGCATATAAGTTCGATAAGCAAGGTGACAGTATACCGCACTGGAGTATTCCTCTCCCAATTTGGAATCAGTCTATTGTTCCATGTCCAGTTTTTGAATTCAATTTTATATCATTTCCAAGTAACTGGAAGAACTATTGATCACTCTAAGTGAATAAGTCTTTCCCAATGAGTTCTTTGTATTACAGCAGAGTGGTAGGGAAAATCTACATGGTGACAAATATAAAACTTAACATTTGACTTTTTTTTAAACCAAGAAACTCTTATATCTGTTTTAAATAGTTGTTCTTCTTGATTACCCAATCTGTCGTATTAAATGCCAGTTTCATTTTACTTTTGACTTCTTTAAAGTATTTGTTGTATCCACTTCTCACTGATTAAAAACATATAGTAGTAGTTTAAAATTAAATTCTAACTTAGAGACTTAGTTACAAAGAACCATAAAGCAGTATAAAAATAAGGTTTGTAAAACAACCATTACTACTTCGAATACATTGTGGTAATTATTCTAAAACTAAGTTTTCAAAAAGTTAAGATTGCCTAAACCACTTTCTTTTCTTGACCATATTTGAATGGAATTCAGGTAAGGGGAGGTAGCCCTTTCTGAAATAATTAGATTTACATACTTACCTCCTGGAACAAATAGTTGGAAAAAAATAACCTAGGCACTAAGTTTAAAACACCTATTGAACTTTTTCCAGCATGATTAATAGAACATGTACTTTACCAAAGAAAAGTTCACACTCCTATACTTGTACCAGAGAAGGGTTCAGTCTTTAAAACAAATTATCAGATTAAACATGCTACCTACCATTGGAACAAGTAAAAGGACTTAAAATGAGAGTTGATAGTATCTTTGCAGTGTTGTTGATGCATGCCAAAATCAATAAGTTCACCTCCATGACCCATATTGACATTTTTTTCTTGCAGTTTTGTAACATGAGTGCCAGTTGCTTAATCACAATAAAATGCAGTTACTAAATCACAATGCCAATACAGCTAGGAAAATTAAATCCACAATCTTAACTCTTACATACATGGCTGCTGTCATTGTCCCTGACATTCGATATATTCTTCCAAATGTTGATGGAATGTCAGAGAACATGATGGAGTTCAACTTAACAGGTACTTACTTTCATTTTGTTATAATGGTCTATGATTTCTCACAAAAGTACTTTTATCACCTAAAATAGAAACTCCCTAAGGATAAGAAGTTACTTTATCATATTTTAAACTCATAGAACAATAGTGAATATATTTTTGGATGACATTCTTGAAAAGACCAAAATCTTGAAAATATTTAACCATCTAAAATTTGAGTTAATTTTGATGAATATATGAGGTAAATTATTTGTGTACTTTCTGGGATCTTTATATTTTGGGCCTAAAACATTGCCTGTGATATGAATGCTAAGATTCTCTTAGATTTTCTTGGTTCAATTAGTTACTTCTGATTACTACAGGTAAAATCTTACTGATGAAGTTGCTTTAATATATTAGAGTTTTACTTAGCAAAACTATTTTTATATCATGGCAAATGGCCCATAATAATTAGGGCTTTGCTAATTTGGTTTTAACAAATTCTATTAAACAGAAAAGCCTACAAAACAAATTAAGTCTCACCGCATGAGTCAGTTACTATCTGCTGGAAACTGTACTTTTCTCAGTGTTAGATTTTTATCCATAACTGTGATTATAAACTGTTTTTACCCAAATCTACTAAACTGTTCTATTCATTAACTTGATTCTGTTTTTCTTGAGATCATCTGTAAAGCAAGAGTTTGAGATACATTTCTATGGCAAAGACATGATTACAATGTCTTGTATTCTATGTGATTTAGTATTTTCAAAGCACTTCACATGTCTTCACAATCCCTATGAAATAGGTAGGTATAAACAGTGTGATTTGTCCAAGATTTTATGTCTAATATGTATCAGAAATGAGACTACTGTATAGCCCATGAGCTATAAAGTCTTGTCAAGTGGTCTCCTGCCTATGAACTTTTCTGAATACCATTTATACTGCTTATTGTTTAGTGTTTGCTGTTTATCTTGCTTCCCCATTTCCCACCATTTCAAACCTTTTCCATTCTTCAGTAAACTTTCTTCCTCCTCCTTACTCAGCTTATGACCCTCACCTCCTAGTTTATAGAAGTAGAAACCAGGGCCATCTGGCTGAACAAAGACTCAGAGAAATGTCTTAAAATGCTGCAGAGAGCATTTAATCCCTTTCAGTGAATGATTGAATTTGTAAGTGAGGAAGTTCTTCAGAGACAAGAAGCCATAAAAAAAAGAAGTGAATGTGAAATTGTAAAGTACCACACAGATGTTTGTTGGGTTTTGGGGGTGGTTGCTTGCTGCTTCTTGCTAACCTAAATCCTGAATTTCAATGTATTGGGGTGACAACACATTGGTATGAAGAGGTGACATTGGAGGCAATACCTTGTGGTGAGGTCTAATCAGAGAACTCCTCCCCTCCAGAATTCTTGAAATACACATCTTAAGTAGATGAATTAGGGAGAAAGAAAGGTTCTCAGAGGTTGGTGGTGGAATTTGTGCTTGTCTCTGCCATGGCTCTGGGTGAAGGAGATACAAACTGAGGGGAAAGGTCTTCTCTGAAAATGCATAGCAAGCTTATTCTCACACAGGTTTGAAGCCTGAAATCACACTTCTGTGATTTTAGAGGAGGAAAAAGCTCAACTGGAAAAATGTAGTTTAATATTACCCTGACTTGGTGGTAACCTCAAGCACCTGAAGGGAGCAAATCCAAATAATCTATTGAGAAGTATACTATAAACCCAGAATTCTGGCAAAATTCAAAGGAACATGAGCTCAAAATGAAAAATCACCCTGAGGACTCTTCCTTTCAAAGATTGAAGATGTCAGAATTATCAAACATATAGTATAAAATGACTATTTATTTGATTTAATAAGGTAACACTATTGATACATGATAAATAATGTAAATTAACTAGGCACATTTGGAAAGAAATCTTTTTTTTTTTTAGAAGTAAAGATAGTCTTTATTTTAAATTTATTTATTTTTTAATTTGACTTTACAATACTCTATTGGGTTTGCCATACATCGACATGAATCCACCACAGGTGCACACAAGCTCCCAATCCCGAATCCCCCTCCGGAAAGAAATCATTTAATGAAAAAATTTAAATTACAAACTGAAATGAACTGAACAAATTAAATAGCTAAAAAGAAATCATTAAGCTGAAAGATATGAGGAAGAAATCACCCAAAATATATCTCAGAGAAGTAAAAGATGGAAAATAAGAACAGAGGTTAAAGAATTAATATATAATGAACAGGTCCAATGTATTGGAATTTTAGAGAAATTACTTTAAAAAATAATGACTTAGAATTTGCCCAAATTTATGAACAATGCTAAATTTAAAATTCAGAGAGCAAAAAAGTCCAAGACAGGTTAAAGGTAAATGAACAAAGAGTAATATCTCAAAATGCCAAAGACAAACTGTGTTTAAAACAACTTGATACAGATATTACAAAAAAAGGAATGAAAATTAATTTTGGCATTTCATTAACAACTAAGGAATCCAGAAGATGGTGAAACATCTTAAAAATGATGATAGAAAATAACCAGCAACCTAAAATTCTGCTCACAGTAACACTGTCAACAACAGGAAAAAATAGAAGCCATGTTGGGGTGACATCAGCAAGATAGTGATGGACGCTCCATCCCCCTACAAACATACCTATTCAGCAACAATTCACAAATTCCCTGTGTGAGAAATCCAGAGACTAATTGAAAGTCTCCTGTATAGCAAGTGAACATAAAACAAAATCATCAAAACTAGTAAGGAGGTTTGGGACAGACTCACATTAGAGTCCCTGACCCCAGCACAGTGCCATACAATTGGGATGAGACCTAGCTCTGAGCTTCTCTCAAAGGCAGGGGTTGGTTCATATGTCCAACACCCCAGTGTTTCGTATGGTGCTCCCCAGAGATGAGACCTATCTTACCAGTCTTGGAAGTCTGAGGTGTCCAATACAGTTTAACTACCTGGAGGAGAATAGGGACAGCACCTTCAACTGGCAAACAATATAGCTCCCCTACTTCCTCAGCAGAGAGTGAAGAAACCTGGGCTACAACTTCCTGCTACTCCCTGAGGAGGGAAAGAGTTGATCAAAGCCCCCAGAGTCTCTGGAAAAGTTGGTTGATGACAGTATTCTGCTGTTCATGGCCAGTCCATGAAGATTGGGGAAGATACCTATTTTGTATAATACCTATTTTTTGTATAATGTATTATAATGTATAATACCTATTTTGTATAATGTATAACTAATGCAGAGAGTTGAGGCTGAGGAAAATGAATCAAAGATATTTCAAACAAAACTAAATATCCAGAAACCCCAATGAAACAGAGCTATATAATTTACCTGACAGAAAATTCAAAATGACTGTCATAAAGATGCTAACCACAGGCAACAGACCAAAGCATGAACAATTTCAACAAAGCAGAATTTCAAAAGAGATAGAAAATATAAGGGAATTTCTGATCATCCAGTTATAGGACTTCACACTTCCATTGCAAGGGGCATAAGTTCAATCGCTGGTCAGGGAACTATAATTCCACAATCCACGCAGTGTGAACAAAAATGTGTGTGTGTATATATATATATATATATATATATATATAAATACAAAATATAAATCATGGAGCTGAAGAACATGAAAACTAAAGTGAAAAATTCAGTGGATCATCAACAGACTGGATAATGAAACAAGAGAAAGGATCAATGAATCTGAAGACAAATCGCTGGAAATAATTCAGTCAGAAAAAGAAAAAGGAATAAACAAAGCTGAAGGGACTTACTGGTGCACCATCAAACCAGTATACACATCGGATCCCAGACAGAAAAGAAAACACCAGAAAGGTTATTCAGTAGTAATGATGACTGAAAACTTCCCAAAAGTGGAATAGAAGATAGACATCCAGATTCAAGAAGTCCAAAAAATATAAAGAAATGCACACACTCCAAGACATGTTATAATCAGATTATCAGAAGTCAAAAACCTTTGAATTTTGAAAGCAGAGAAGGAAAAAAGTTGTCGCATACAAGGGAACCCCTATAAGGCTATGAGAGATTTTCAGGAGAAATTTCACAGGTCAGAAAATGGGATAATCTAATTAAAGGGATAAGGGGGAGGGCCTGGGTGGGGGACTGCCAAGCAAGAATAACATACTCTGCAAAATTATCCTTCAAAAAGATGGAGAGAGAATGATTTTCCCAGATAGACAAAAGCTAGAAGGGTTCACTACTAGACTTGTCTTATAGGAAATGCTAAAGCGAGCTCTTCAGGTTGAAAATGATGCTAAAAAGTAACACAATAGCATAAGTATGAAACTCATTGATAAAGACAAACATACAGACAGGTACAGAAATTGTATTACTATAATGGTGGTGGGTAAATAACAATTCTGGTATAAAAGGTAAGAAAAAATATAAAGACTATTAAAGATATTAAAAGATACACAAGATAAATAGATATAAATGATGACACTAAAAGGTTGGAGTGTGGGCAGAAGTTTAAGTATATAGTTTGTATGCAATTGAATTTAAGTTATCAGCTTTAAATAGACTGTCATGTAGGATTTTTTGTAAGCTTTAGGTAAACATACACACATATGCTACAGAAGTTACACAAAATTAACAGGGAAGAGAAAACAACATGTATTAATACCAAAAGGTAACAAAACAGGAAGACAGCAAGAGAGAAATAACAGACCAAAGAACTATAAGGCTAATAGGAAAACATCAACAACAAATTAGAAAATAAGTTATGACAAAAGAAAACACAGGATACTACAAACGATGGGTTGTGGAAAAAACAGTATTAAGAGAGTTTTCTAAATCAATAAGTATCTGTATTTAAAAAGAAGAAAGATCTCAGGTGAATAGCAGTATTCTGGGAGGTGGATCATAGAGGATCCTACTGTGATT
>SJYV01053993.1:0-10294 GCA_006410875.1 Neotragus pygmaeus | reverse complement strand
GTTTTGTTTTCTTGGGGCCTCCGTGAGGAATGCCGATCCCTGGGCCTTATGGCCGACCTTCCACGTCATAACTCATGCCTAAGAAAACCGGTCACCTGCCAAGGGGGAGAGACAGGGCCCCGGGTGGAGGAACAGGAGGCCCGGGGCCGGGCTGTGCCCCTGTCCTGGCTTCCTGTTTCTCCAGGTAAAGGAAGGGCGGTGTGAGTTCTTCCGAGCAGAGACATCCTTGAGGTCTCTGGTGAGGGAGCCAGCGTCCTGGGTGGTTCTGTTGCCCAGAAAAGCAGGAGACGCCCCGCTCGAGGGGACCCGGCCCCTCCATGCTGCGGGGCCTCCTGGGTTGCTCTTAGGCAGTGGCCCCCGTGTGACCTGTGGTCCTGACCCCGTGTTCCCGTCCCCACCCGTCCAGCTACTGGAAGGAGCACCACTTTGAGGGCATCGCCCTGGTGGAGAAGGCCCTGCAGACTGCGTATGGCACCAACGCCCCCAGCATGACCTCAGCCGCCCTCCGGTGGATGTACCACCATTCCCAGCTCCAGGTGAGCTCCCCCCGCCCCCACCATCCCTGGAAGCCCGGCCCCTGCTCTCTTTGAGGAGCCAGCATGATTCCTAAGTTGTTTTCCCTCTGAAATCTCTCTCTGGTCCATGCCCACGGCGGCCTCCCTGTTGTTCTGGGTAGCTGCCGAAGAACCAGGCCCTGTCGCGAGGGCTTTACAAGCATGGACTGAACGATTGCTTAGGCCTGACGAAGTGGGATTATTCCAGTTTTACTGATGAGCAAACAGCTGTGAACGGGAGAGAAAGTTGTCACGGACTTGATATACAGCCCGCTGGTCCTGCTCCTCTTGGGGAGTTGGGGTTCCCTCTCTTTGGTGTCCCCTGTCTTCCTGGCTAAACCTTCTCTCCAGCCGTACACAGTTGCATAGTGTCTGGCATGTATACGGCAGGTTTTCAATAAATGGGAGTTAGGTGCTTTGTGTAATTTCTCATTCCCATAAGCACGGTGAAAACTGAGATCTGAGTCTTGGGGTTAAAAAGCTAAATCAGGTTTACACAGCCGCTGATGGCAGAACTGACCTCTAACTGAGGTCGGAATGAGGGTGAGCGTTGCGGCAGCAGGACGGAAGAAGGCGGGTTTGGAGTCACACAGTTACGGTCCTTGAAGCCACCGTGAGTGCTTTGTACAACTTTGTAGGGTATAAAGAGTCTGCCCAACCCCAGGTCTTGGCAGGGGTGGGGCTGGGCGGGGTGTGTGTGACGGGGTCTCTGGGGCATCAGTGCATGACTTCTGGCCGTCTCCCCTTGCAGGGCGCCCACGGGGACGCGGTCATCCTGGGCATGTCCAGCCTGGAGCAGCTGGAAGAGAACCTGGCGGCCACTGAGGAGGGGCCCCTGGAGCCGGCCGTCGTGCAGGCCTTTGATCAGGCCTGGCGCCTGGTCGCCCACGACTGTCCCCGCTACTTCCGCTAGGCCCCCACCCGGCTCAGGCGCCAGAGGTGTCTCCCTCTTCCGTCGCCTCTCCTGCTCTCTCCCTGGCCGGTCTTTGCCTTAAGCTGATTTTGCGTGGTCTGTCTCCATCGTCTGGATCCACGCGTTATTTTTCTAGACCCCTGCCTGCCTCCCAGTTGCCTTTACAACGTGTAACGCCTTGGGCTGAGCCCCTGTGGGGCGTTTCCCGTCTGAATAAAGCCAACTCTAGCCCTGCCTGTGGCCCAGTCACTGAGTGGGCTCCACAGGTTTCTCTCCTCAGCTGCTGTGACTTGTCTCCTCCCTGCCTGGGCCTTCCTGCCCGAGGGGTGGACCCACGAGCTGGAGCCACCACGGGGCAGAGGTGGCGGGGGGTCTCCAGCCTGACCTCTGGGTGGGGCTGCAGGCGGCCCTCACATTCCCACATGACAGGGAAAGAGGGCCGTCCACCCTGAGGTGGATTTCTCTCCGAGTTGTCTCACTGGATACTCAGAAAGGGAATAATTTGGACAAAAACCTTCCAAGAAGGATAAACCCCCCCAGGATGCTGCGGGGCATTTTGACGCACAGTCACCTCATCGGCGACTTTCCTCTGCCCCCGTCCTCTGCTCATCCTCAGATTCTCCACTCTGCGGCTGGGTCTCCTTGTTGATGGGAGTGGCGTTGGCAGTCAGGAACCCCATTTCCCTCAGCAAGTCCCTATTCCATGTAGGAAGTAGCCAAGACTGGAGAGGAAACGCAATCCCAGGCCTGGTGGTTGCTTTCTGAACATGCCCAGGGCGGAAAAATCCCACCCTAGGCGAGGGGTGGGTCGTGGGCCAAGCAGCAGCAGGTGGTGAGAGGGGCTCAGCTGCCAAATTCAGACGGACCCACCGGTCAGAGACTCTTTGCTGGACTTCCTGGAGGCCCCTGAGTGAAGAATCCATCTGGCAATGCAGGGGACATAGGTTCAATCCCTGGTCAGGAAGATTCCACAAGCTACGGGGCTACCAAGCCATGTGCTACCCATATACCGAGAGCCGTGCTCTGCAACCAGAGGCCTCTCCGCTCTCTACTGCTAGAGAGAGCCTGCGCTCAGTGCCAAGGCCCCGGCACTTGAAAAGGACGCATTTGAATCAGTTCAAATGACATGGGTTACACTGGACCCTATTCTACAGAGCGAAGTTTAAGTCAGAAGAAAAGCACCAATACCATATACTAACACATACGTATGGACTTTAGAAAGATGGTGACGATGACCGTGTATGTGAGACAGCAAAAGAGACACAGATGTAAAGAACAGACTTTTGGACTCTGTGGGAGGAGGCAAGGGTGGGGTGATCTGAGAGAATAGCGTGAAACGTGTATATTACCATATGTGAAACAGATCGCCAGTCCAGGGTCAATGCATGAGACAGGGTGCTCAGGGCCGGTGCACTGGGATGACCCTGAGGGATGGGATGGGGAGGGAGNTGGGGTGATCTGAGAGAATAGCGTGAAACGTGTATATTACCATATGTGAAACAGATCGCCAGTCCAGGGTCAATGCATGAGACAGGGTGCTCAGGGCCGGTGCACTGGGATGACCCTGAGGGATGGGATGGGGAGGGAGGGGGAGGGGGTTCAGGATCGGGACACACGTACACCATGGCTGATTCATGTCAGTGCATGGCAACCACCACCACAATACTGTAAAGTAACTAGCCTCCAATTAAAAATAAGAATTTTAAAAAATGAAAAATAAAATTTTTTAAATGTGAAAGAAAAGGGACCCAGCAGAACCATAAATAGATAAATAATTTTTGAAAAGAGATTCTGTTCAAAGGAAGGTCCTACTCACCATGTATTGATGAGAGGAGACGAACACCTGCAGTAAAGTCTCACAACGAAGACCCCCTCCTGTGTCTTCAGCCGTAATACAGTGATGCTTCCCCAAGTGGGGTGATTATACTCCTCGCATTGCTATTAGTAATTATTTTAGTTCTACCAGCTTATTGCTGCCAACCCACCTCCCTCCACCCTCATGCACGCATGTTCAGTCATGTAACCCCACGGACCGCAGCCCGCCAGGCTCCTCTGTCCACGGACTTTTCCAGGCGAGAATACTGGAGTGGGTTGCCGTTCCCTTCTCCACTTGCTCATATTGATCATAATATAAAAATAATTGTTGCACAGCAAACCACCCCAAAATTCTGTTGCTTAAGATGACAAAATCCGAAACTGACCTAAGAAGATTCAGTGCAATTTCTAGCAAGTAGCTTAAAAAGATCAAGTGCAAAACTATAGTCTATTTTTTTAAGGAAGAAAAATAGCTCTTCTGTGCTGATGCTTCCCTTGCCTTAAGGGAGGAGACACAAAACCTGTGAGGTTTATGCTGAGGTGGAGGGAGTGTTCTCGTGTAAAATTCTGTGGCTTGCTGATACAGGGATTGGCGCTGTGACCTGAGACACGTGAACATAATTTTAGAGGGAGTTGTCTCCAGAGTACAGCGGCCATTCCCTGCCTGAACTGCACGGTTTGATGAGTGCATTTGGAATCTGTTGAGGCAGTCTGAGCTGGGGTTGGAAAAAAATTCCCACAGAGCATTTCGGAATGGAGTGCGCTTATTAGGAGCAAGGAGCAGAGATACTGAGGGCGCTGCGAGCCCAGCGGGGCGGGTGGACCTCCTGACGGGCCAGGGAGAGCTGAGGGGCTGCTTCAGAACGCTGGGCTGGCTCAAGGGGGACCCGAGGCTGTTCCCGGAACCCACCTACAAAACCTCTGGCCAACCGAATACACTAATATACAAGGAGGATAACACACCCTGACTTACTACATTTCATCCCAAGAATACAGTTTGCTTTATATTTGCAAATCAATCCGTGTTGCAATGACATCAATCAGTTGATGTTAGTCAACTCTATTGGTCAAAGGTTTTTGTAGGTAGGTTCATGAAGACTACTGGGGTTAGTTTTTGCTGAGTCATACAGTATGTGTATTTTTAACTTTATAAAAACTCACTTATCTGTTTAAAAGGCTAAACATGAAAAAAGGTTAAAAGTTATCTTTATCCTCACGTTTATCATTTCCAGCACTCTTCTTTTTGTGTGTGTGTAAATCCAACTTTTCTTCCTTCTAAAATTTTTTCCAAATATTTGCTATAGTGAGAGCTGGCTACTATGCATTCTCCCCAGCCTTTGTCAGAACAAAGTCTTTATTTTGCTTTCATTCCTGAAAGATGTTTTCGCTTGAGTTCTTTCAGTACTTTAATACAAATGCTGGCTGGAGCTTTTGGCAAGTCCCAACAAGAAAACCACAAAGCCTGGTGCCTGCAAGGTGGCAGGAAAACAATCGATATAGTTGAGTGTACTAACACCAGGGACTTCCCAGGTGGCGCAAGTGTGCAGGAGACAAACAGGGGATCCCCTGGTTGGAAAGATCCCCTTGGAAAGATCCCCTGGAGGAGGGCATGGCAACCCACTCCTGTATTCTTGCCCAGAGAATCCCGTGGACAGAGGAGGAGCCTGGCGGGCTACAGTCCATAGGGTCCCAAAGAGTCAGACATGATTGAAGCAACTTAGCATGCACACATACTAGCATCAAAGAATAAAACGCTTATGATTATCTCAATAGATGCAGAAAAAGCATCTAACAAAGTTCAATACCCATTCATGAAGGAGAAAGAAAAAAAAAAACCCTCAGCAAAATAAGAACAGGGAATTTCCTCAAAATGAAAAAGGGCATATTCAGAAAACATACTGCTGACATTATATTTAACAGTGAAACAATTCTCCCTCTAAGATTGGTAACCAGGCAGTGACGTCTGCTCTTGAGGCAGGAGGTAGATGGGACCCACCAGAGTTAACCGATTAGACAGTCATTCCCTGTGAACCGAAACTCCCAGATGAGGAGAGCAGGACAGTGAAGAGAAGTAGCCAGACCCTGCCCAGACCACACATTCCTCATTCTCGAAGTCAGGAGGCCTTCCCAACCTCGCATGCACAGCAGGGCTCCTTGGAGGTCAAAGGGGAGTGATATCAAGGGATACTCTACCCATAGGCCTTTGCGGTAGAATCCGTCTTGGCTAAGAGATGTGCACCCACATGGGAGGAGCCTGAGATATACTAACTATGGACTGTGAACCAGGCAAATCAAAATGATTGGCCAAAAGAAACCCGGAAGACACGCCTGATAAAAGTAATCCAAACTCCACAAGGGCGCGAGTCTCCTCTCTCTCTGAGTCTGCCAGCCTATCTATCCACATGTACTGTACTCTTTTCCCACTTAAAAAATACCTATTTCACTACTTTCTATCTTCGTGGGAATCCTTTTCTGCAAAACTGAAGGGCCAGAGCCCTTGTCCGTGACCACTGGTCTAGTGGTTAGGATCTGGCGCTCTCAGCGCCGCAACACGGCCTGAATCTCTGACTGGGAACCCAAGCCCCGCTTCAGGCCATTGCAGGGCGAGGCTACCCAAGGTCACTCTCACACCTCTCATTCAATACTGTGCTGGAGATACTAGAGATGCCAATATATGCCAGGGTGCATGCATTGCAACAGGCAACTTCTTACTTAACTACAAACCACTGCCACACTAAAAATAAATGAACCATTCTTTTGTGTCACTTAATACCACATCTATATTCAAATATCCCTGATTGTTTTTAAAAAGTTTCAGATGGCTTCAGGACTTTCCCAGTGGTCCAGTGGTTAAGACTGTTTCCAATGCAGGGGGATCAAAAATTAAAAAAAAAAAAAAGAAGTTTCAGTTGGCTTCCATTAGGATAAGACATGGTTGACACATTACATTTGGTTGTTATATTTAAAAAGGCTAGTCTAAACTTCAGCAGTCTCACCGCTTCTCATGCATTTGTTTATGGAAGAGACCTCCCAGTTGCCCGGTAGGACATCTCATGTTCTTTTTGCATGGTCGTAGTTTCATTTAACTTGTTCCTCATATTTTTCACCAAATGGAAGTGCTAATGACGCGATTATATTCTGGTTGAACTTTTTTTTCCCCTGTTAAGAATGCTTCATCAGTGGTCCCATGCACTTCCCACTGCGTAACATCAAGGAGACACAAACAGCGTGGGTGATCCGCTCCTGATAATGCTGCCATCAAGCAATGGATTCGTGTGGTGTCAGCCTGCTCCCTCCACTGTCGGGTTCCCAATCTTTCATTTCAGGGTTTCGTTGCAGGAAGGGTACCCTGCCCAGGGTCTGAGGATGAGCTCTTGTCTAACACCTGGGAGTGAGTTGTCCAAGGAGATATACATGCTGACAGAGCAAGGACCTTACGGGGACGGGGCATCTGGGCGGAGAGCAGGTCAGGGAGCCCAGGAGGGCGGCTCTGCCCGTGGCCTGCAGGCTGGGGTTTCATAGTCATGGGAAGAGTTTCTGGGCTGTCTCCGGCCAATCATTCTGACTCTGGGTACTTCCCAGTGGCACACGCATTGCTCACCCAAGATGGATTCCAACAAGGAAGATTCTGGGAAGTTGGTAGGACATACAGATTGGCCTCTCTTCTCTCCTTTTGACCTTGCCCAGATTTTTCTGGCTGGTGGTGGCTTGTTAATTCCTTGTTTCTTACCAGCACCTTCTGTCCTAAAATAACTCCTGCAAATGCTTACTATGGTGCCTGGTCCAAGGGTGTGGTTTCAGTCAGTGTTTCCCCTAACAGTTTCATCTATTGATGATCTTTGCCTGAAATCAAGATAGAATTTTTAAGTCTCAGATTATGTTGCGTACATGCTAAAAACAGATCTTAGAAGTATAAGTTTAATATATATGACCTTCTGACGACAGTTGGCCCCTGAACAACATAGGTTTGAACTGGGCAAGTCCACGTATACACAGATTTTTTTTTTTCAGTAGTAAACACCGCAGTTCTGCACAATCCAAGGTTTGCTGAACACAAGGATGTGGAATAGGGAACCATGGGTACTGGACAGCCTCATGTGCAGAGGGCTGACGCTAAGCTAATGCAGATTTCTGACTGCGCTGGGGGTCAGCGCCCCTTACCTCCTTGTGGTTCAAGGGTCAGTTGCACTTTGTTGTTTTCTTGCTGTACCATGTGGTCTGCAGGGTCTTAGTTCCCTGAGCAAGGATTGAACCCAGGCCCAAGGCAGTGAAAGCACAGTCCTAACCACTGGACTGCCAAGGAATTCCCTCAACTGTAATTTTAAATGAGAAGTAAAGTCCAGGTGTTCTCTTTATAATTAAACTTTTTAATTTTTGAGAAAGTTTTAGATGTATATGCAGTTGTAACAAATAATACAGAAAGGCATTGTACCGTTTTCCCAGTTCCCCCAACATCTTGTAAAATTATACTACACTGTCATAACCCAGATACTGGCATGGAAACAGTCCACATACGATCGTTAAGTGGAGTATCCTATAAACGTTGATTAGATTCTGCTATTGATGGCTCCTGAGTTCTATATCCTTGCTGATTTTTTTGAGTAGTTATTCTACCAGTTGTTAAGAGAGGGGTGTTGAAGTCTGATTTTTCTGAGTAGTTACTCTACCAGTTGTTAAGAGAGGGGTGTTGATGTCTCCGATGATAGTGGTGGATTTGTCTCTTTTCATTTTCAGGCCTATCAGTTTTTGCTTCACATATTTTGGCAGCTGTTTGGTGTTTATTTAGGACTGCTGTTCCTCTATGTGTTGACTCTTGTCATCATTACATAGTATCCCTCTCTGTCTCTGATAGTTTTCTTTTTATGAAGTCTTTCTTAGACACTTCTATAGCCATGTTAGCTTGCTCTTAATCAATATTTTCACTGTATTTCTTTCTCCATCCTGTTACTTTCAGTTTGGCTGGATCATTATATTGTAAGTGACTTTCTGTAGAAAATATGTAGTAAGGTCATTAGAAATTTTATTTATATTTTGGCTGCACCAGTCTTAGTTGCAGCATGCGAAATCTTCCTTCTTCACCACGGCCTGTGAGATCTTTAGCTGAAGCACGTGAACTCTTGGTTGGGCATGCAGGGCCTAGTCCCTGACCAGGGATCGAACCCAGGCCCCCTGCAGGGTTTTAGCCACTGGACCACCAGGGAAGTCCCAAGTCTTTGCTTCAACCATCAAGGGTAACTCAGAAAACATTTAAGAGAAGGAAAACCTATCATATTTATCCATATTTCGCTTACCATGTTTTTTCTTCCTTCATGATGTTCCAGGATTCCTTCTTTCATCGTTTTCTGTTTGTTCAGAGAATTTTCTTTACCGATTCACTAAGGATTGATCTCCTAGCAACAAAGTCATAATTTTTCTTTATCTGAGAATGGTTTGATTCCCCCTTCATTCCAGAAGGATACAGTGCTGGGTATAAGATCCTAGGTTGATGACTCTTGTCTTTCAGCACTTGAAAAGTTGTTGCACCACTTCCATCTTTTCTCAATATTTGGTTTCAAGGGCTGTGCTGAGGGGATCACACATTTATTCTATGGTGTTTGTGGCATGCAGTAAAGCAGTTATTGTCAAACTTTTCTGTCTTGCCATGATGCCCCTTTCCTAGTTCTTTGGCTAGAAAAAGCAGGCTCTTGTTGGGGCTTCTTCTATCTGTATCAGTATTTCCAGGTTGCTGGCCTCTTCGGCTCTAAGTCTAGGATATAAGAAACAAAAAGAAAACTCAGGAAAATTATGTTGGTCATTCCTTGGGTCCTGAGGTCCCTAGCTAGTCTGACTTCTTCTTTCCACCTTTCAGAATCTTCTTATATTTGTGTTACACACGGTGTCCAGGATTTTTATTTGTACTTAGTAGGAGAAATAAAAGGAAGTATATAAAACATGTCTATTTTATCTTCCTGTAAGCAGAGGCCCTTTAGTTTTGCTAAAACTAAAGTTACAAGTATAATTTTCGTATAATTTGGCAATCCCAACTCTATACATGCGCCAAAGAGAAACGAAAACGTATGCTCAGGGACTTCCCTGGTGGTCCAGTGGCTAGGACTCCAAGGTCCCGATGCAGGGGCCTGGGTTCTATCCCTGGTCAGGGAACTAGATCCCACATGCCACAGCTAGGACCCGGCACAGCCAAATAAATAAATAAAAATAAGTATTTTTAAAAACATATGTTCAAATTTATTGTTGTTTTCTTGCTCAGTTGTGTCCAACTCTTTTGCAACCCCATCAACTGTAGCTCACCAGGTTCCCCTGTCCATGGAATTACCCAGGCAAGAATACTGGAGTGGGTTGACATTTCCTTTTCTGGGAGATCTTCCCCCCCCAGGGGTCAAACTTGTGTTTCCTGCATTGGCAGGTGGGTTCTTCACCACTGAGCCACCAGTGCATGCTACGTGGCTTCAGTCGTGTCCGACTCTTTTGCGACCTCATGGACTGCAGCCCGCCAGCCTCCCCTGTCCATGGGATTCTCCAGGCAGGAATACTGGAGTGGGTGCTGTTTCCTCCTCCAGGGGATCTTCCCGACCCAGCGATGGAAACTGCACCTCTTAAGGCTCCTGCATTGGCGGACAGGTTCTTTACCACTAGTGCCACCTGAGAAGAGACGCTCACTCTTCAAATACTTACACATTAATGTTTATGTCAGTTCATTCACAAGAGCCCCAGACTGGAAACAACCAATCAACTTGTGGTACATTCATACAATGGAGTATGATATCAGTTCAGTCAGTTCTGCAGACGCCATGGACGGCAGCATGCCAGGCCCTCCTGCCCATCACCAAAACCCAGACTTTACTCAAACCCACGTCCATTGAGTTGATGACGCCATCCAACCATCTCATACTCTGTCATTCCCTTCTCCTCCTGCCCTCAATCTTTCCCACCATCAGGGTCTTTCCAAATGAGTCAGTTCTTCACATCAGGTGGCCAAAGTACTGGAGCTTCAGCTTCAACATCAGTCCTTCCA
>SJYV01053991.1:0-15081 GCA_006410875.1 Neotragus pygmaeus | reverse complement strand
AAACAGTGGAAACAGTGTCAGACTTTATTTTGGGGGGCTCCAAAATCACTGCATATGATGATTGCAGCCATGAAATTAAAAGATGCTTACTCCTTGGAAGAAAAGTTATGACCAACCTAGATAGCATATTCAAAAGCAGAGACATTACTTTTCCCACAAAGGTCCATCTAGTCAAGGCTATGGTTTTTCCTGTGGTCATGTATGTATGTGAGAGTTGGACTGTGAAGAAGGCTGAGCACCAAAGAATTGATGCTTTTGAACTGTGGTGTTGGAGAAGACTCTTGAGAGTCCCTTGGACTGCAAGGAGATCCAACCAGCCCATTCTGGAGACCAGCCCTGCGATTTCTTTGGAGGGAATGATGCTGAAGCTGAAACTCCAGTGCTTTGGAGAACTGGATACTAAACTGTGATACTTTTATTATATTGATTGGTACTTTAGTAATTAAAGTCTCAAGTTTAGACTGATTAATTATTTCTCTAACTGAGTTTCATTTACTGCCTGATTCCTTTTTCTGTGCTATTGATGATACTTATAAATCCACATATATTTAATGCATTTATATGTTTTTATGATTTATTTAAAGTTATGTATAGATTTTGTCATTCTAATGCTTATCCCTTCCTATATTATAATTATTTCCTATTAAGTTATTATAATTTTGGCTAAAGAACTCCCTTTAATTTTTTTTTTTGTCTGTGCACAGATGTGGTAAAGTCAATTTATTTTATATTTTTTTGTTTTAAAATACTTTTATTTTATCTTTAGTTTTGAATGTCATTATGTTTAATATGGATTTAATTTTGTTGCTTAGTACATATTTTGAAAGTTATTTTTCTTAGAACTTGAACTAAACCATTTAATTGTTTTCTTGCTGTTATGCTTTCAGTTGAAGAATCAGATGTTAATTTTACTACTGCTTTTGAAGTTTAATACATGAGCTTTATCCAGATATTTTTAATGTTTTCTGTTTATATTTCATTTTTCACAGTTTAACAATTTTCTCTTGGTGTGAACTTTTATATTTATATTCTTAAGATTTAAGTTTATTCTATCTGTGTTACTGTGTTGTCAGTTTGAAAACAAATAGTCTCTTTATTTCTTTAAATATTGCTTTTTCTTGTTTTATTTCTGTTCATCTAGGAGTCATATTTCATGTACATTAGATATTTTCATCATGCTCTTTGGCTCTTTTCTGTTTTTTTTTTTTTTTTTCCTCCAATGCACTTCACTTTATATCAACATTTATTATGGCCAACTAATACGCTCCTCTGAGTATCCAGGGATTTGGTGATCTGTTAATCCCATCTATTGTCTTCTTCTCTAGCATTAAACTTATATTTATATCTTTTCCACATTCCTTTTTTATAATTATCAGTTCTCTGAAATCCTCTTTTAGAGGATTTTATTTTCTTCTCAAAGATTGATAAAGAGTAGCTCACCATACACTAAGAATAAGATTATTGGGAGCTCTGTGTCAGTTTTTACAGGAGCTAGCATATTTCCAAGTTGCCTTGTTCTTCTAGAAGGTAACTGGTCTCAGTTAAAAGCCTGTGGTTTTATCAGGACCTGTCCTATTCAGATGGGGTTTTGGACAAATGCCTAAAAGGAAGATTGTGAAGTGATTGTGTTTATTTCTTTCTTCCCTCCTTCACTCTTTCCTTTCCTTATTTCTTCCTTTTTTTTAATTTCTATTAGTATATTAGTGCCTCAATTTTGCTCCCCCTGATACTCCTAAATATGATGTAAGATGTATCCTGGGAGAGAAAAACAGTATACATTGGTTTCATCTGGTTATTCTGTCCATCTGGACAGAATATGAGACCAAACGGCACTGCAGCTAAAATGTGACCATTGGATAGTTGGCAAATTATGAAGAAGTAAACACAAAATCACTGCAGATGGTGACTGCAGCCATGAAATTAAAAGACGCTTACTCCTTGGAAGAAAAGTTATGACCAACCTAGATAGTATATTCAAAAGCAGAGACATTACTTTGCTGACTAAGGTCCGTCTAGTCAAGGCTATGGTTTTTCCTGTGGTCATGTATGGATATGAAAGTTGGACTGTGAAGAAGGCTGAGCACCGAAGAATTGATGCTTTTGAAGTGTGGTGTTGGAGAAGACTCTTGAGAGTCCCTTGGACTACAAGGAGATCCAACCAGTCCATTCTGAAGGAGATCAACCCTGGGATTTCTTTGGAAGGACTGATGCTAAAGCTGAAACTCCAGTACTTTGGCCACCTCATGAGAAGAGTTGACTCATTGGAAAACACTCTAATGCTGTGGGGAATTGGGGGGCAGGAGGAGAAGGGGATGACTGAGGATGAGATGGCTGGATGGCATCACGGACTCAATGGACGTGAGTCTGAGTGAACTCTGGGAGATGGTGATGAACAGGGAGGCCTGGCGTGTTGCGATTCATGGGGGGTTGCAAAGAGTCGGACACGACTGAGCAGTTAACTGAACTGAAACATACAGTCTAATTGAGTTATTAAGATCAAAGTTAATGTAACTGAGAGATGTCCAATGTGTAGGGTTCTCCAGAGAACCCATAACTGTGTTTCATGAGAAAAATAGTTTCACACATCAATCAAACCTGACTATTGTTATTACAGAACCTCTCAAAAAGTAAAGTTGTTCCTATTCATCTCTCGCTTTCTCTATCCTGCCGTGCATGCATATTGCATATTAAAGAATGCTGGCTTGATACATCTGAAAAATCTGGAAAGCACAAAACTGTCAAAGGAAAGTTAAGAAAAAATTAGCTGCTCTTCTCTATCCATTATATTTCTGCAAATAAGCTTTAAAAACGGAGGGCTGTTTACATTTTAGTAGTATTACATTTTAGTTAGATTTTTAAATTGCTTTTTGATAAATTAAAAGATAATTTTGAGATAATATATTTATATTACCTTATAACGGTAAAATCCTCTAGCTGTTTCTAAGGTAAATATGAAAAGAAGATTTTAAAATTTACAAGAATAAAACAACACAATGAATAATATTGGATCTATTGTGTGCTAAAGGTATGGTGATTTAAAGTTATTTAATGAATATGTTCTTAAACTCTAGTTTTCATTATCATGTTTTCTTAGAGGAAGCAGGCTTGAAAAATTTGGTCTCTATTCTGAACGTTTATTTTCTACTAATACAAGCTGTTTTGGACTGCAAACAATACAGAATACTTGCTAAATGAGAACAAACTGGAATGTTGGTTTTATAAGGAAAACTGAATGTACAATTTATCTATTCCTCAAACTGGTATTCCAATCACACAGCCAGAACTCCTGTTTATAAGCTTAATAAATTCAATTTTACATATACAAGTAAATTATAAATTAATTATAAAGGTTGAAAATAAACTGTGCAAGTATGTGTCCTCTCACTTAAGTAAAAGAACTACAATTCAAAACATCCAAAGATTTTTAGTACACTAATTGTAGGAAAACTGGCTTTGGTTGGTTCTCCTTTTAATAATTCCTAGAAATGACTAAAGAGCCTCTTGATGAAGGTAAAAGAGGAGAGTGGAAATGTTGACTTAAAACTCACCATTCAGAAAACTAAGACTATGGCATCTTGTCCCATCATTTCATGGCAAATAGATGGGAAAAAAATGGATCCAGTGACAGACTTTATTTTGAGGGGCTCCAAAATCACTGCAGATGGTGACTGCAGCCATGAAATTAAAAGACGTTTGCTCCTTGGAAGAAAAGTTATGACCAACCAAGACAGCATATTAAAAAGCAGAGACATTCTTTGCCAACAAAGGTCCATCTAGTCAAGGCTATGGTTTTTCCAGTAGTCATGAACGGATGTAAGACTTTGACTATAAAGAAAGCTTAGCACTGAAGAATTTATTATTTTGAACTGTGATGTTGGAGAAGACTCTTTGAAAGTCTCTCGGATTGCAAGGAGACCCAAGCAATCAATCCTAACAAAAAAAAAAAAAAAATAGTCCTGAGTGTTCATTGGAAGGACTGATGTTGAAGCTGAAACTCCAATAATTTGGCCATCTGATGAGAAGAACTAACTCATTGGAAAAGACCTTGATGCTGGGAAAGATTGAGGGCCGGAGAAGGGGATGACAGAGGATGAGATGGTTGGATGGCATCACTGACATCATGGACATCAGTTTGAGTAGGATCCAGGAGTTGATGATGGACAGGGAAGCCTGGTGTGCTGCAGTTCATAGGGTTGCAGAACTGGACACGACTGAGCAACTGAACTGAACTGAATTGAGAAATGAGAAAGTATGATAATTGTTTTATACGTGTTTCAATTAATTATACACTTTGAGCTTTTGAAATCTGAAATTTCATAAAACTTAATTTTATGACTTTAAAATTTCTTATATTCTATGTACGTCTACCTTTTCTATAATAGTTTCCAAAAAGGAAGTAAAATCATTTGGAGATTGTTCTAAGTGTGTTTATAGCCTGAAGGGAAGTAGCAATTGCTAGAAATCTAATAATATAGCCAGTATTTAAGAGGTTAGTTTCTAGGAAATTTTTGCACACCTAAGATTTTTGAGAGTTTTAATAAGTAGTCAAAGTTTTGAATACTCTTAAGGTACTAGGAGTTTTATAAATATTCAGAGTTTTAATAACTCATAGTTTCCTTTTGATCTTACATAAAAGAACATCTGTGGACTAGCAGGAAAATTTCCCAAATTGTGTTCCACAGAACGTTAGTTCTATAGTATATTTATAAATTACTTTCCCTCACACATATATACGTAAAAATGAGTGCTGTAGTGACATAATTGTGTGACTTGCTTTTTAAATTTTTTGACTGTAGTTTAAATTCAGAGTTTATTATATAAATTAACTTAATTATTATATCAATTTATTATTTAAAAACTATATGAAATGGTTGAAAAATATAATTCCAAAGAAAATTAATGATTAAAAACAGAAATCTTTAGTAGAAAACGATAAATAATAATTAAATAAAAAATGGAATTTTAACCACAATATAAAACAAATCCTACTACATTGCTAATATTTGTATAACTCCCAGACAACTAGGCTGGAAGAACTATACCTTCACTACTTTCATATCACATACTTTTTTATTTGCTTCCTTCAGCTTTCCAATTTATTCTTTGATTATTAACATGTATGACATATTTTAATCTAGGTGAACTCTACTTTCCTACACCTTTAAGAATTAAGTCCATTTATATAATAAAGTTAAGAAGTCAGTTGGCACTGAATTTAAATATATTGCTTAAATATTATTTATTTTGTATAATAGTTTTTTAAAATAATTTAAGAACTTAACATCAATTTAAATGACATATTTAAGTATTACCTCTTTTGTCTTACTGAATTAAATTAATGATACGTGAATTTGTATATTAGAAAAAAATTTAAGGCTACATGGTTCTATATCAATTGAACAGATTGTGAAAAATAACTTATTTTATCTTGATGGCCTTAAGAATAATGGAAGTAACAAGGATATAACATTTTGTCATTCTGACTGCAGAAAATAAAAACAGTATTGGTTTTTCTATACTAAATGACATGTCAAGATAAGGTTTTATTTTTAATTAAACTGAATTAATAAATTCAGCATTTTATACTAATCCTGAATAGCAACCAAATTTGAATCTCCAAAATTATAATAATCATAAACTTATTGAAGCCAACTTAAAAGCAAGAATAAAGGATATAAGCTTGACTTCCACTTGGGCAGAATAAGTTGGCAGCTGTTGTGGTGGTGTTGAAACTCTGCAGATGTTTTTAATGAGAGCTACTTATTTCTATTCTCTAATGACATTAATTGTTCAATAAGAACATGAAGTATATGCTCTCTGAGAAAGAAGATTCTGTTTGCTGTTAGAAATCAGATATTTTTCTATAATTTAAAAAAATTAGAACTGTTGTGATATATGTATCTTTGGAAGCAGTTTGGATTGTTCAGAAGGAAATAATCAAGTTCTACATTTAGATAATAATAGTTATTCAGTTCCATATTTCTTATGAAATATGTTATATTGCTCTTAACATGTAAATTTATCCATATAGTAACAAGTGGCTATTATGATTCTAAGTTGAAAAAAGTACAAGTGACAGGTGTTTTGAAGCCTTCTAAACTGTGCCTATTTTATTGTATGATTAATATCCATAACTATCTAGTAACCACCACAATCTTAGGCAAAACTTTTCAATTATTTATTCTTCTTCAGTGCAGCTAAATATATATTTATTCTTTCTGAATGTATTCACTACCTAATAATTTCCCTTGCATGAGACAACATAGATATCTGATGAGGCTATTTAAAATATGAATACTCAGAAGACATTATTCATTCAGCTTTAAGTAGTGCCACACATACAAAGTGCAATTTTATTTCATTTCTTAATTACTATTTTTAGGAAGTTATTTGTTTGTAGGAAAAGTCCAGTAGTTTTTTATAGTTTGCCTATACAGTAAGTAAATGGAAAAAATGAGATTTGAGCTCTAGTATTTAATAGGAGAGTCTATGCGTCTTCTGCAGCATTCTCTCTTCCTTTCCACAACTCTATACTAATTAGAAAAGCCACAAATTAAGCATTACATACATTGTGAGTAAGATCTGTTAATCTATAAAATATGTATTTTGTGTCTGTAATGTGCCTAGCTCTGAGAGGAAATGAAAAAGTATGCTATTGACCCCTGAACAACACAAGTTTGAAATGCAGGGATCTACTTATATGCAGATTATGTAAAAGAAATACACAAGAAAAAAATTTTGGAGATTTGCAACAGTTTGAAAAAACTCATAAATGAACTGCATAGTTGAGAAATATTGAAGAAATTAAGAAAAGTTTGATAGATCATAAAAAAGCAGAGACATTACTTTGCCAACAAAGGGTCATCTAATCAAAGCTATGGTTTTCCAGTAGTCATGTATGGATGTGAGAGTTGGACTATAAAGAAAACTGAGCACCAAAGAATTGATGCTTTGAACTGTGGTATTGGAGAAGACTCATGAAAGTCCCTTGGACTGCATGGAGATCCAACCAGTCAATCCTAAGGGGACTCAGTCCTTAATATTCATTGGAAAGACTGATGCTGAAGCTGAAACTCCAATACTTTGGCTACTTGACACAAAGAGCTGACTTCTTGGAAAAGACCCTGATGCTGGGAAACATTGAAGGCAGTATATAATGGGAACAACAGAAGATGAGATGGCTGGGTGGCAAAACCGACTCAATGGACATGAGTTTGAGCAAGCTCTGGGATTTGGTGATAGACAGGGAAGCCTGATGTGCAGCAGTCCATGAGGTTGCAAATAGTCTGACATGACTGAGAGACTGAAATGACTGGACTGCTCCTCATTTTCATGTTTGGAGAAATTTTTGCCCACCTATCATCACATTTAACAAAATTAATACTATTTCCAATACGTACCATGAATATGACTATAATACCATATGTAAGAAACATTTTATAAGAATTCATTAGTGTATAGGTTATCATGAAGCAATCATATTGATTACAGTGAGCTACCCTAAAACAATCATAGTGTCGCTTCTTTGTTATCAATGCATGAACAATAACTGTAAATAAATGTTAATTTCTTTTTCACATTATCTTTTCATTTCTAATGTCAATGTCATTAATTGTGTAACATCTACAATGTTTTGTATCATATAAGACAATATTGATGTAGGTACTGACAGACAAGTCATCTTATAAACAGATGATATAACTTATAGTATTGATAGATATAGTACAGTACTGTAAATATACTGTTATTGTTGTTCAGTCTCTAGGTCATTTCAGACTGTTTGTGATCCTGTGGACTGCAGCATGCAAGGCTTTTCTGCCCCTCACTGTCTCATGGAGTTTACTCAAACTCATGTCCATTGAGTCAGTGATGCCTTCCAACCATCTCATCCTCTATTGACACCTTCTTCTGCCCTCAATCTTTCCCAGCATCAGTATCTTTTCCAGTGAGTTGGATCTTCACATCAGTTGGCCAAAGTATTTGAGCTTCAGCTTTAGCATCATTCCTTCCAATGAATATTCAGGCTTGATATCCTTTAGGACTGACTGGTTTTATCTCATTGCTGTCAAGGGACTCTAGCCTTGTATCAGATTTTGGTATCAGACTCTAGTCTAATATATCCAACCCCCATCTTATTCAAGGGTTAACTGTAAAAAGGATACATTTGGTCTGAAAAAATTCTCTGGAGTGCTGACATTGTATTAATACCTGGGTCACACATGGAAAATATGAGGACAGTGTGTTTCAAGTGCTGAAATTAAAATTTGCAATACCCTCAAGGTGGAGCTAGTTTATCTCACAGACTACTACTGGTATGATTATAGCACAACAAGCAGTGGATAAGTGGTTAAAGATGTGGAAGAAGAGCCATCAGTTCAGTTAAGTCACTCAGTCATGTCCAACTCTGCGACCCCATGAACCGCAGCACGCCAGGCCTCCCTGTCCGTCACCACCACCTAGAGTTTACCCAAACCCATATCCATTGAGTCGGTGATGCCATCTAACTATCTCACCCTCTGTTGTCCCCTTCTCCTCCTGCCCTCAATCTTTTCCAGCATCAGGTTCTTTTCCAATGAGTCAGCTCTTCGCATCAGGTGGCCAAAGTATTGGAGTTTCAGCTTCAACATCAGTCATTCCAATGAACACCCAAGACTTATCTCCTTTAGGATGCACTGGTTGGATCTCCTTGCAGTCCAAGAGACTCTCGAGAGTCTTCTCCAACACCACAGGTCAGAAGCATCAATTCTTCTGCATTCAGCTTTCTTTATAGTCCAACTCTAACATCCACAGCTTTAATTAGATGGACCTTTGCTGGCAAAGTAATGTCTCTTCTTTTTAATATGCTCTCTAGGTTATTCATAACTTTCCCTCCAAGGAGTGTCTATTAATTTCATGGCTGCAATAACCACCATCTGCAGTGATTTTGGAGCCCAGATAAAATAAAAGTCAGCCACTGTTTCCACTGTTTTCACATCTATTTGCCATGAAGCAATGGGACCGGATGCCGTGATCTTAACTAATACTGGTATGGTTATAGCACAACAAGCAGTGGATGAGTGGTTAAAAGATGTGGAAGAAGAATCATTAAAGGAAGCAATATAAGTCATAATATGCAGATTGGAATTTTGTAGATGAAAAGTAGTTTTAAATATAGAGATATTTGTAGTTTAAGATATTTCATTGATTAGTGTGTGGGGAATGGATTTCAGGGGTTAAGAATGGAAGAACATAGCCCAGTCAAGATAATTTTCCCTCCATAACCCAGGTGAGGAGGAATTATATAGCTTGCAAAGAAGTGGACAATAGGATGAATCAAGACTGTCTCCTGATTTTGACCTGAGTAATTTGGTGAATACTGTTAACATTTACTAATTTAGGAATACTGTAAGAGAAAGAAGATGAAAAGAATACTCTAAAAGGAAAACAATCAAATGCATGACTTTTCAATTCTGTAAAACTCTAAGAAAATTTCAGAGAAATTTATTACAAATTCAATTTATATTTAGTACTATAATTCTGAAATCCTAGCTTTAGGTGAATTTTCTAAAAGCACTTTTTTGTCTCTTTAGTTTTTTACATTAGTCCATTCAGAAATAATGCATCCAGATAGCATATCTATATGTACTATATATATAGTTATGTGGGCTCTTATCCTTAGTCATTGTCATAAAAGATACTCATACAATACTCTTAATGGTTTCATTTTCTTTTCAATCTCAAAGAAAGGCAATGCCAAAGAATGTTCAAACTACCATAAAATTGTGCTCATTTCACATCCTATCAAGGTAATGCTCAAAATCCTTCAAGCTGGATTTCAGCAGTATGTCAACTGAGAACTTCTAGATGTACAAACTGGATTTAGAAAAGGCAGAGGAACCAGAGATCAAATTGCCAACATTCGTTGGATCATAGAATAAGCAAGGGAATTCCACAAGAACATCTACTTCTGATTCACTGAATATGCTGAAGACTTGATTGTGTGGATCACAACAAACTGTCGAAAATTCTGAAAGAGATGGGAATAACAGACCACCTGACCTGCCTCTTGAGAAACCTATATGCATGTCAGGAAGCAATAGTTAGAACTGGACATGTAACAACAGACTGGTTCCAAATAGGAAAAGGAGTACGTCAAGGCTGTATATTGTCATCCTGCTTACTTAACTTCTTTGAGAGTACATTATACAAAATGCCGAGCTAAATGAAGCACAAGCTGGAATCAAGATTGCTGGGAGAAATGTCAATAACCTCATATATGCAGATGATATTGCTCTAATGGTAGAAAGTGAAGAGGAATTAAAGAGCCTCTTGATGAGGGTGAAAGAGGAGAGTTGAAAGAGGAAAAGTTGGCTTAAAACTCGATCTTCAAAAAACTAAGATAATGGCATCTGGTCCCATCACTTCATGGCAAATAGAAGGAGAAAATTTCATAAGTTTCTTGCCATCCTCAATAAAAATTGTTTACTCTGAAAGAGATTTTTAATTTTCAAAATTACTATGCAGTACACTATTTAATTTTTTTGCTGAGAAAAAAATTCAAAATAATAATTAACTGGTTTTTATTTATAATTTTGGCAACTGGTAAAGAAAGAACTCATATGTCTAAAGGGTGGTGAAAATGGGAGTTTGTAGATTCCTTCTTAGTTAGTGAAAACATGACTTTCCAATATCTGATACTGTGATTTTTGTGTAAAATCACAAAATCATGATAAAAACTTAATATACACCTACCTTAAGTAAAATGTATTTGGTTCAGAAAAACAGTATAGTAGTTTCTATACATAGATATAGTTGTGAGGATTATAGTATTTTAGTGATTTATATGAGATGGTATGCATTATATGACTAGTTAAGTATTATAGATCTTTTTACTTACATATATATACCAGGTGGCTCAGTGTTGAAAGAATCCCCCATCAATGCAGCAGATGTAGGGGATGCTGGCTCAATACCTGGGTCAGGAAAGTCCCCTGGAAGAAGAAATGGCAACCTACTCCAAGAGGTTGTCTGGAGAATCCTATGGACAGAGGACCCTGGCAGGCTACAGTCCATAGGATCATAAACAGTTTGACACAGCTGAACCCCTGAGCATTCATGCACTATATATAAATATATTTTAATTGAAATATCTTTTGAGAAAGTATATTAGATTAGAGGGTAAAAATCTGTAGCTACATAATGGAAATAGTGATTACTATAAACATCAATAAATTTTTGTTAGGAGGAAGAAATTATTCTAACAGAATCAGCAGTTTTTCTCTAATTAGACATATGCTATACTTCTAATCTCTGTTTAAAAATGTTCTTTTATTAAATTTGGGCAGAACTAGTGTTCTCCTCTTGTAGTTATTTAAAACTATTCTAAATTTATGTTATCAGCATCAATTGGAGAAACATGCATGTATGTTTGATTAGTCGTTCAGTCATGTCCGGTTCTTTGCAACCCCATGGGCTGTAGCCTGCCAGGCTCCTCTGTCCATAGGGATTCTCCAGGCAAGGACAGTGGAGTGGATTGCCATGCCCTCCTCAAGGGGATATTCCCAACCCAGAGATTGAACCCAGGTCTCCCGCATTGCAGGTGGATTCTTTACCATCTGAGCCACCAGGAAAGCCCAGGAAAAGACATATATTAGGCTAAGGAAAATGCATATGTTGAAAATTTTAATTTTAAAATTTGTTTTGTGGAATTTGGAATGTTTTACAAGGAGAAAAACAGTTGAGCATGTATAAGTATCGTATTCCTTCGCATGGACTTCACACTACTTCTATTCTTCCTTTTATGGCTTCTTAAGGCACTTGAAAGAGAATTAGGCACTCTCCAATTTTTCTCATATCTTTTTCTCTAAAACTCATTTAAATGTTTGGCTTTTCCTTCCACTGTTTCATTTAAACTGTTCTTGCCAAAGTCACCAATGAGCTTACTCTTGCTAAGTCTAACGTTTAACTGTAAGATTTCTTTTTATTTAAATAATTTTTAGCATTTAACATAGTAAATCACTTCCTCTTCTTTAGAGCACATGCTTTCCTTGGTTTCTGCTGCTACTTCTGCTAAGTCACTTCAGTTGTGTCCAACTCTGTGTGACCCCACAGATGGCAGCCCACCAGACTTTCCTATCCCTGGAATTCTCCAGGCAAGAACACTGGAGTGGGTTGCCATTTCCTTCTCTAATGCATGAAAGTGAAAAATAAAGTGAAATCACTCAGTTGTGTCTGACTTTTAGTGACCCCATGGACTGCAGCCTACCAGGCTCCTCTGTCCATGGGATTTTCCAGGCAAGAGTACTGGAGTGGGGTGCCATTGCCTTCTCCGGCCCTTGGTTTCTTAGATGTCATATTTCCCTGGTTTCCCTAATATATTACAAAATTTTTCATTCCTCAGTATTATTTGTTGGTTCCTTATTTTGTGGACCTCTTAAAATCATTAAAATATTACTATTTAATAATTATTAGAATGTTTGCTGCTATTGCTGCTGTTAAGTTGCTTCAATCATGTCCGACTCTGTATGACCCCACAGATGGCAGCCCACCTGGCTCCCCAATACCTGGGATTCTCCAGGCAAGAGTACTGGAGTGGGGTGCCATTGCCTTCTCCAATGCATGAAAGTGAAAAGTGAAAGTGAAGTTGCTCAATCATTTCCGACTCTTAGCGACCCCATGGACTGCAGCCTACCAGGCTCCTCCGTCCATGGGATTTTCCAGGCAAGAGTACTGGGGTAGGGTGCCATTGCTTTCTCCAATTAAAATGTTTAGGGGATATCAAATTTATGGTGAGTTATTCATGATATTTCCTTTCTGTCCTAGAAATGTTCATAGGGCTTCTGGTAGGCAACATATATTGGTAACCTGAAAGTCTCAGATTTTAATTGGCATATTAGACCATTGACATTAAAATGATTATGGATATACTTGGATTAAGATCTACTCTATCCCTTACAGTTTACTATTTGTTGTCTTGTTCTTTGTTCCTATTTTTGTCATCCATTCATTTTCTGCTTTTGGTGATTTTAGTTGGGCATTTTTATGATTTGCATTTAGTTGAGTATTATATATGATTGAGCATTTTATATGATTCCCTTTTCTCTCAGCATATCAGTTATACGTTTTAAAAACCATTTTATAGTTTGTGGCTTTGGTTTTGCAATATTCATTTTCAAATAATCCAAGTCTATTTTCAAATAACACTGTACAATTTCACAGGTAGTGTCAATAATTTATAATAAGAAAATAATTAAAATTTCTTCCTCCCACTCCTGTATCATTGCTGTCATTTATATCACTTATATATAAGAATCCATAAGTTGATATATGCATATGCATAGATACATATATACATATGCACACATCAACTTATACATATGCATGTATCAACATATATATACATATGCATGTATCAACTTATGGATTCTTATATATAAGTGATATAAATGACACCAATGATACAGGAATGGGAGGAAGAAATTATAATTATTTTCTTATTATAAGGTATTGACACTACTTATGAAATTGTACAGTGTTATTTGAAAGTAGACTTGGATTATTTGAAAATGAATACATATTGGAGAAGGCAACGGCACCCCACTCCAATACTCTTGCCTGGAAAATCCCATGGATGGAGGAGTCTGGTAGCCTGCAGTCCATGGGGTCACTAAGAGTCAGACACGACTGAGAAATCTGACTTTCACTTTCATGCATTGGAGAAGGAAATGGCAACACACTCCAGTGTTCTTACCTGGAGAATCCCAGGGACGGGGGAGCCTGGTGGGTTACTGTCTGTGGGGTCGCACAGAGTCAGACATGACTGAAGTGACTTAGCAGCATATATACATAAGTTTAATAATTGAAATATTGTTGTCATTATTATTTTTAAAAATGTTGTACATTAATCTAATTAAGGATGAGAAAAGTAAAAGTTTTTGTTTTTATTTTACCTTTACTATACCTTTTCTTATGCTCTTCCTTTATGTAGACCTGAGTTCCTGACAACATTATATTTCTCTCCTGAGAAATTCTTTTAATATTTTTTGCAAGAACGATTACTGGCATTAGATTTTATCAATTTTTATTTCTTTCAGTTCAGCTCAGTTCAGTCACTCAGTCATGTCCAACTCTTTGCAACCCTATGAATCTCAGCATGCCAGGCCTCCCTGTCCATCACCAACTCCCAGAGTTCACCCAAACTCATGTCCATCGAGTCGGTGATGACATCCAGCCATCTCATCCTCTGTCGACCCTTCTCCTCCTGCCCCCAATCTTCCCCAACATCAAGGTCTTTTCTAATGAGTCAACTCTTCACATGAGGTGGCCAAAGTATTGGCGGTTCAGCTTCAGCATCAGTCCTTCCAGTGGACACCTAGGACTAATGTCCTTCAGGATGAACTCGTTGGATCTCCTTGCAGTTCAAGGGACTCTCAAGAGTCTTCTCCAACACCACAGTTCAAAAACATCAATTCTTCAGCACTCAGCTTTCTTCACAGTCCAACTCTCACATCCATATATTACCACTGGAAAAACCATAGCCTTGACTAGACAGACCTTTGTTGGCAAAGTAATGTCTCTGCTATTTATATGCTAAGTTGGCCATAACTTTCCTTCCAAGGAGTAAGTGTCTTTTAATCTCATGGCTGCAATCATCATCTGCAGCGATTTTGGATAGAAAGTCTATTTCTCCTTCACTATACTTTTTAATATATTTTTATTTGGGAGAAAATTGCTTTACAATGTTGTGTTGGTTTCTGCCATGCAACGATACAAATCAGCCATAATTATACATATTAATATATCACCTCTTTCTTGAGCCTCTCTTCCCTCCCCACCTGCCACCTTTCTAGGTCATCATAGAATACCCACCTAGATGACTTGTGTTATATAGCAAATTCTCACCAGCTAACTATTTTACATATGGTATTGTGTATCTGTTGATGCTATTTTTTCCATTTGTCTTACTCTCTTCCCCCACTGTATCCATGGTCCATTCTCTATATCTGAATCTCCGTTCCTTCCCTGAAAATATGTTCATCAATACCAGGAATTTTCTAGATTCTGTATGTATAAATGTATATATATATATATATATATATATAT
>SJYV01053990.1:0-11350 GCA_006410875.1 Neotragus pygmaeus | reverse complement strand
TGCCCCAAAGAACAGACACTCTTCTAATTTTGGCCTAACCAATAATATTGAGAGCTACTGCTGCTGAAAAATCACCCAGCTTGTTTTACATGATATGTCTATTAATGCAATCCGATATAGCATTTGCCTTTCGGTGACGGTGTTACAGTGCTGAATCATATTCAGTTTTTCATCCATTATTTCTTCCCTGGTGGATCACAGAACATTTGTCTTTATTTGTTCCCACAGTATTGATTTTTGCCTTTTCCTTCTTCTATTGAGATCAAACCACATTTTAATCACATCTTCCAAACTAGATTTTTGTGTCTTAACATAAAAAAATGTCCAAGTGGGAAAATTTTTTTAATGAATTAAGCAAGCAGTATACTTTTGCATTGCATCATGGAGTATTAGGTATGCAGAATCTTGGGAGACAGTAGAAAGAACTCAATAAATGATTGACACTAATTTTCTTTTGCCCTGAAGCTGGTTTTGTGTCTATAAACCACCAAGGATGATTGGTTTCAGCTAATTTGCCATGGAAAACTGAATCAGAATTTTATGTTTTCCAAGTCTATAGGATGGGCGGGATCTTGCTTATCAACAACCAGTGTTCATGAGTCTCCACTGTGTGTCGTGCTCTCTCCTGGAAGTGATGCTGAGGAGCACAGTCTTCTTTCTACGATGACTGAAAAACGCACTCCCAGATTATATCCATGTAATGGGCATCAATTATGGTATTTATTTTAGCCAATTAAATGTTTACCTCAAGAATGTAATCCTTTTTCAAAATATAAACACACTCATGTTATATTGCATACTCCAAAGCATTTTTCTACAGTGTCTGCATTTCAAAAAATAATTGTTTCCCACTATTTATGAAATAATCAGCTATTTATAACTTGGTCATTAAAAACTGAAAATTTTAGCCTTGTTTAGAAGAAACCTTCATTTTGAAAAATGAATATAATATTAAATAACTGAGTAGGCTGCAAATTACCAGCTAGCGGTTTACATCTCAATAGAAACAAAACATTAGAAAGTTTTGTGACAGAATCACTACAAAGAGTGATTAATTGGATCAGGTTTCTTTGACATATGACTATGCTTTCTTTATGGCCTCATTTATTTGTAGCTGCTAAAGGGGTGTTTCAGTCAGAATGGCTATAGGCAATTCATTATTTCTTGTAAGGAAAAAAAAAATCAAAATGACAACCTTTTATTTTTAAACGATCAACTGTATTGTCCTTGCTATTTCTAATGATAGCTATTTGTTGAAAGTGACTGTAAAAGCTGGCATAACCTAAAAAGAATATTGGTTGTATCTATTCCAGCTGTGAAAATGTTTCAAATAGGAAAAGTCTAATTTAATTTGGTTCTCCATTTTTGATATTAAAATTCACAGGAGAACTCTGCAGTCCTCTCAGGTAGGCTCAGCCAAGGTGCAGTACGTGACATATTCATGTAAAAGTCTGATACCATCACACAGGGCCACTGTTACAGCTAGTTTGCTCTTCACAGACAGAAAACAAGAGGCAAAATCTCTGTTTCTTTTGAGTATAATTTACTGTGCAACTTAAACTCTGGACCAGTTTAATGATCCTAAGAGCAGAGATTCTAGGCCCATGGCTAAATGAGCTACAGTGCTCTGCACTTGCAGACAAGCCTTATGATTTACAAAATTTAATGGGTCCTCATGACATTTCCCCCCAAGTTCCTGCTTTTACAATCACTGCCAAGAAGATTGTCAAAGGAGCATATACCCATTGGCATAATGAAGCCTTACTTTTTTTTTTTTTTTCCACCAAAGTATATATACATATACTCCTCCTATTGATGCTCCATTAACAATGAGTAAATTCTAGAGCATTCCTTTTACCCGATACGGTATTATGTTAGTGACTTTTTTGCATTGCTTTACCAGAGAGATATTGCTTGGGGAACATTTTTGTGGGTGCCTGCCAAGTAGTAGACAAAGGTCAGATGAGTTAACAGCTTCTCATCCACACACTACTTTTTTTCTTAATAATCTTATTTATTGATTTTTGGCTCTGCTGGGTCTCTGCTGCTGTGTGTAGGCTTTCTCGAGTTGCAGTGAGCAGAGGCTGCTCTCCAGCTGTACACAGGCTTCTCACATCGGGGCTTGTCTTGTTGCAGAGCATGGGCTCAAGGACTCGCGGGCTTCAGTAGCTGTGGTTGGTGGGCTCATCAGTGTGGCGCCCGGCTCCGAGCATGGGCTCAGTAGTTGTGACACATGTGCTTAGTTGCGCCACGGCATGTGGGATCCTCTCAGACCAGGCATCAAACCTGTGTCTTCTGTATTGGCAGGTGGATTCTTTACCACTGAGCCAACACGACAGACCCCACACACTGATTCTTTAAGTCAGGTTTGATGTTAAGTAAAAGCCCTTTGTCACAACTTAAAGTTTACCTTTGGGGACTTCCCTGCGAGGACTTCCCTGGTGGCTCAGAGGTTAAAGCGTCTGCCTCCAATGCAGGGGAGACCCGGGTTCGATCCCTGGGTTGGGAAGATCCCCTGGAGAAGGAAATGGCAATCCACTCCAGTATTCTTGCCTGAAGAATCCCATGGACAGAGAAGCCTAGTAGGTTACAGTTCACGGAGTCGCAAAGAGTTGGACACAACTGAGCGATTTCCTTCACTTTCACCTGGTGGTCCAGTGGATAACACCACACTCCCAGTGTAGGGGACCTGGGTTTGATCCCTGGTCAGGGGACTAGATCCCACATGCCCCAATGAAGACTGGCAGAGCCAAATAAATAAATAAAAAAATATTGTTAAAAGAAACTTCATCCTTTGCATTGAAGGAACACACTGTTTTGATTTTTTTTTTGGGGGGGTGATCTATTTACTTTAAAAGGTACAACTGTTCAGCAGCTTTGCCTAAGAGGTTCCTATTGTATCAGCCTAGATTGTGTTGCTTAAGGCTGGCTCTTTGGGGTCAACTTTGGTTTTCAGATAGGAAAACAAAGCCCTGGGATGATTCTGTTACATTGAGACAGATGCTACTCTTGCCCATCACGCTTTGCTGGCCTTGGATACTCTGTGTGAGAGTGTTCAGCAGAAGCCTGCAAATATCACAACCTGATCTGCTTGGGATGCCTGGCTGGGTTAACAGCATCTTGGTAGCTAGCACACCTGATGGTATTATTTGCTATGAAATAAAATTACCCTACTCATCATATTTGAATTAAGAGTAGCCCCAAGATGACCCTTTGAAGGGCTGTTGTTCTGTTGATATTACAGACAAAAATTATGCGTCTCCCACTGTTCTAGGCTTATTCATCCTTCCTTTTAAAGATAGGTTTCCTGATACCAAAATAGCCACATATTCCAGATTCTCAAATCAGTTTGTCTTCTGTGTCCTGTTTCCCGTCCCCCATTGCTCTCTTCAATTTTTCCCAATCAACGCCTTGTTTGCTCCGTGACATGATTCACCTGCTTGTAGATTAGTTCCACAGCTTTTGCCATAATCAAAGTCCTGAGGGAATTGTATCCATATTACAAATGTATACATTTTACCCTGTTTGGGAATATTGGCTTAAATATAGTGACAAATGTGAGGAAAAATAGATATATTCTATTATCATAACCTGCTTGCTCTATTTTCTTTCCACTACAGGGACTTTTCATGGGTGCATGGCAAAGCAAATTGCAATCACCTGGGTGTTTTCCACTCTAGTTCTGTCATTCTGAATGATAAACGTATTTACTCTTTAGCTGAGAATTAGTACATCTATACTTCTCTCTACCCATCTATACATACATAGATCTTTATGCATGGGCAGATGATAAGCCACAGCCAAAGAGAACAGGTTGAGAATATTTTTTTTTTCTAGGATCAATGAAAAAGTGTTTTATATTCACATTTAAACATTTAAGGCCTGGAGTAAGACAGTTTTTAAGGTCAACCAGGAAGGAAGATTTTTCCCCTCCTAAGCATCTATCAACAGTCCTTGGAGAAGCAGTCAGCACTCGCATAATTTAATACTCCTTCTCTGTGAAAAGAATGCCTTTTTGACATCATGTCACAACTTGTGCTTCAGCCAAAGGTTTTCTGGTAGTCTATGCTTTGCTGCACTGATTTTCTTTTATCATTTTAGTCACAAACAGTTTCAAATCTCTTTTCTCCTTCTGTGCTCTAGAAACAAGAGAATTAAAGCCTCTTGAAAATTATGCGTTCGTCTGGCACTCTTTCTACACTAGAAACAAGGTACAGTCGCTCCCCTGCAGAAGGTTGGCCTCCCTGTTGAGGCCCCACCGGGTCTGCAGGTCGCCCATGGCTAGACCGTGGCATGGCCTGTTGAGGATTTAGCACCAGGCTTGACACACACAGCTGGGAAAGGACAGATAAACTGAATGATGCTTTTTACCAGCAGGGGCTGCTGCAGAGTAATAATAGTTGGGATGTTCAGCAGGATAAGACAAAATAAAATGTGCAAGAATGTTCTGTTGGGGCAAGAGATATGGGGGAGGGAAAAGGACAGAAGATAATGAATACAATTGTAATTAGCCAGGGAAATAAAGCGTGTGTGTGTGTGTGTGTGTGTGTGTGCATGTGTGCACGCCTATATTATAAATTTCTGGGGAAAAGAAGAGTGAAGCAGTATTGAGGGAGTTCAAGATTAATTAGTATGTAGCAAAGCCAACTTTTTAAAACTTATGAGAATCATAAATATTTTTTCAAATATCACTAGAGATACCACTTAAAACTGCAGAAAAATGATGCCTCCTTCACCCTCACCCTCACCCTCTTCTCTCAAAAATAAACCACATGCTTTGAAGATGTTGTGGTATATTTTCTTCTGGGGAGGTTCCTATTCAGAGAAATAAATCAGATATTTATATATTTTTTCCATTGTTTGTTTCTCTAAGACAGTTTTCTGTGAACTGTGGGGCTTTAAAACTGTATGGCGGTTGCACAGATGGGTAACACAAAGTGTATATTTATCAGACAGAGTTATCTGAAATATATGGACGTAGGCTGGCATGTCATATGTGGAAGGGAAAGATTACACTGTATTTTCTTAGAGTGGGACTTTGTATGTGTTTGGCATACTGCGAGTTGTGAATATAAAGATGCGCCCCTGGAATATCTCTTTCTGTTCGCCCTCCACCACCAGAATTTCAGTACTGAGCAAAGGAGTAGGTAAGAAAACGTCAGGACACTGTCAACTGACCACATGTCGTATAATGCTGGGGAACAGTTGGGTCCTTAAATTTTCATTTTATATGTAATCCCACAGAGCCTTATTTGTAAAGATCAGTCTTCATAGCCATCACAGTAAATTCTTTAATACAGAGTTCTAGTTTTAGTAATCAAGCAAGTAAAGGGAAAGCGTACATAGAATGAAGAAGCTGGAGCACCTGTTGGCAAAATCTCATGAGACAAACTGGCTCTAATAGAAATGCATTTGCTTTACCCAGCAGTTCAGGAATATCAGCTGAAATGTCAGGCTAAATGAAGGAAAGGAAATGAATGAAACTGTTGAGTATAGCTTTATATAAACATTGCAAACACTTACGTATGCATTGCATTTTCTGATATCTAATTTAAGCTAGTACTGATCAGAATTCCTTTAAAATGACATTTGGTAACTTGAAAGTGGTCCTGAAAGTCTTTATGAAATGATATGTTATCATTCCTTCCAGGTATGAACAGGGATTAGCTAAAAAACTGGCTGAAAGCTAATGCATGAGTGAATTAGGTTATAAAATTGATACCATCTGCGAAAGTCATCATGAATTCAGTTCACTCCAATGAAAACTTATTTAGCATCTACTACGTGCCAAATAGCAGCCATTAGAAGAATAAGACAACCCAATTGACCTAAAGGGACTTAAAGCCTGGTGGGATGACACCAGTACATTTCAAAGCAACAGGAAAGGTGCTGTGAAAGAGATAGTCTCACTGTCCTACAGAAGGTCTGGGTGTCCTACAGAAGGTTGGTGGCGGGGGTGTGGTGAGTATTTAGCCGAGACTGGGTAGTCAAGGCAGACTCTTTGGAGGAGATAATGCTTGACTTGATTTTCAAGTATTAATGGCAATTAACTAGGGACATAGGTCTTGAAGTTATCTTTAAACAAATGATTTGTGTATTCTACCATCTCAGTTTTTAAACACCCTTTCATATGTGTGACTGTATATTATTTTCAGAACCTTTAAATTAAATTTCTCTAAGGATAGCCTGACATTTTAAGGAGTAGGACTAAATCACTCCACAGAGTTTTCTATTGATTTAACTTATTTTATATATAAGGAATGACCATTCTTCAATTGATAAGCAATGAACAAGCGTCTGCTACATAATAGGTACTGTTCTACACACGAGGGTTAAAGCTGTGAATTAAAGACGCTCTCTGCCCTTATTAGTATTGTATTACATCACATATGATTAAAATAAATTTATGAATAATGACTGTTGTAGCTTAGAGGACACTTTCACATACATACTTTAATTTTTGTTACAGTTTTGGGAGATGGTAAACTGTCTGCCTTTCCTCCCCTCCTTTGAAGCAGATGGTCACATGTGTACATCTGTGAAGCATTAAACTTGATGTCCAGAGCCCCAGGAACACCTCTGCTTTGGTCTGATCCCAACATGATCCCAAACTTAATTTTTGAACTTTAAATTGAATCCTGTTCTTAGCCTCTTTGTCAAATTTAATAGATCAAATTCAATAAATATTTTTTGTTACCATAACCAAACCATGTTTAGTACTGGGGGTATTTTTTCTGCTTTGGGTAAATTGTTTCATAAATTTAATATTATGCAGTTGCATTTACTCAACATTCTCCAAATACTCCAATGACAATAACAATTAGAACACCCTCCACTGAGCTTCGTGGTCCAGACGCTACTATTTTTTTCTTCCCTTCTTTCATAACCAGACTTCCCTGAGCTTGATATCTGCTTCCTTCCATTTCTCACTGAGTGCATCAACTCCCTATCATCTGCTTTCTATCCCAAATAATAATCTCAGGGTCTATCAGTAACTTTTCAATTATTAAATCCAGAATTTTCCTTAGTGCCCATTGCCTTTAATGAATTTAGGATTGGATTCCCCCTATTTTTCTCCGGAGGCAGTTTATCTTCCTGATTCTCCTTCTGTTTAAAGAAGCATGTTTCAGTTGTGTCTCCCTGTTCCTTCTTCCGCCCTTTCCATCTCTGTAGGTGTTTATTGGAGGTCTGCCCTCAACATCTATCCCTCCCCCTTTATTTCTTCCCAAGAGACCTTTTGCACCACCAGTTACCGCCTCCATGCAAATCAATCCTAAATTTATTCTTCTAGTCCTGATGACCAGCATAGATAGCATATTAAAAAGCAGAGACATTACTTTGTCAACAAAGGTCCATCTAGTCAAGGCAATGGTTTTTCCTGTGGTCATGTATGGATGTGAGAGTTGGACTGTGAAGAAAGCTGAGCACTGAAGAATTGATGCTTTTGAACTGTGGTGTTGGAGAAGACTCTTGAGAGTCGCTTGGACTTCAAGGAGATCCAACCAGTCCATCCTAAAGATCAGTCCTGGGTGTTCATTGGAAGGACTGATACTGGAGCTGAAACTCCAATACTTTTACCACCTCATGAGAAGAGCTGACCCACTGGAAAAGACCCTGATGCTGGGAGGGATTGGGGGTGGAAGAAGAAGGGGACTACAGAGGATGAGATGGCTGGATGGCATCACCAACTCGACTGACATGAGTTTGAGTGAATTCCAGGAGTTGGTGATGAACAGGGAGGCCTGGCATGCTGCGATTCATGGGGTCACAAAGAGTCGGACACGACTGAGCGACTGAACTGAGTCCTCATGCTCTCAGGTGGCCTCAGCGTGCCATGGCTTGGAGCGGGGCTTGGATTTCCACCTAGAGCCTGGGCTGGGTCATGGGGGTGAAAGCCCCAGCCTCCAGCCACTCGACCAGAGGTCAGTGATGATGGCCCTGGCCCTTCAGCTTTGCAGAAAGGAATTGCCACAAAGACAGAAAGAGGTGAACCAAGGAAAGTATTTAGTGAGAGGAAAAAAGTACAGTATGTGTGGATAGATGCAGGCAGACTCAAGGAAATTCCCTACGTTGTACCCGCTTTGCAGTTTGAATTACGTTATGGGGTATTTCGTCCAAGTTTTCTTTGGCCAATCATTTTGATTTCCCTGGTTCACAGTCCTTAGTTTGATGAATCTCAGGATCCTCCCACATGTGCACACGCAACTCGGCCAAGATGGATTCCACCGAAGAGGCCTGTGGGTAGCCTGGCTTTAGTCAGCATCGCTCTTCTTGGACCTCCAAGGAGCTTCTCCACTCATATATGGTCAGGGAGTTCTTTTGACTTTGAGAACTAGAAAAATGTGGTCTGGGCAGGGCCAGCTTCCTCTCTCAATTGTCCTGCTATTTTCTCCTCTTGGAGAATAGTAGGGAATAAATCTCCAGTTGCTTTACCCTGGGCGGATGGGTGGGGCATCTGCCTCGTGCCTCCTGACACTGCTTCCCAGCTCTGGTTTCATGCCTCCAGCTAAATTATGCAAAGAGTCTACTGGGTCCTTGCCAGTATCTCAAATTTAACAAGTCTAATGCTAAATTAACCATATCTTCACCTAGTTTCTCTTTCAGTAAAAAGACCAGAAGATCTCAAGGATGACAACAGAGCTTCATAAACCTGACTGAGAATCAGATCTTTCTGGTGTGGAATGCTGGGCTGGTATTCTAAAACGTTCAAGTGATTCCAGTGCTCAGTCAAGTTGGAGGCTTTGCTTTAGGGAGAGAATCATCAAAGTAACTGATCAAAGGTTATACATTTACTCTATACTCTTTTTTCTCAGATTGGCACTGATATTTAATAGCAATGTGATACTACAAGAGCTGCTTTATTTCCTTGAACCTCAGTTCTCTCATCTGTAAAATAAATATCAAAATATCTATGGCAGATTACTGTCATGATGGGTGAGGCTAGGTGTGAAAAGTGTGCATTTTAGTGACTACACACAGGAACTTTCTAATCTGCTTGCCTCTACCTCCATCCTTTCCAGTCTACTCTTGATTTTCTGTAAGTGTCACTTTTATTTTTGTCACTTTTCTTTACGACTTCAGTGGTTTCCCATTGCCTTCAGCAATGATACTCAGATCCTTGCTCCAAAGGCAAAAATGTCCCTTCAAGAATGCTCTGTGGTGGTTAACCACCTTTAATTTCGGAGGTTGCATCCATGTAGTTCAAAATTTAGAAGCATATCCCTTTCTAATGTGAACGTTAGTAATTTTGAAATTTGGGTCACATCCTTTCCACTGAACAATATTAGAAAATTATCCTTATCTTGTCAGCCCAGTCCATAAAAACACAACTGACTCTCTGTAGCATAAAACAATGCACTTGTAACAAAAACGTTAAAAATGATGGAAACAGCAAAAAGCAATTCCACTGCACCATTATTTTAAATACTCTAGCCCAGGAACTTCTGGGAATAGGTGCCTGACTGATTCAGCCAGGCCTGCATTGGCTCTGAAACACATTCCCACTAAGCTGTAAATGACTGATTTCAGATTAGCCTTTGAGCTGAAAGCAGGAAGAGAGAGAGAACATGAATATGTGGGATGCCTGGATGGAACAGTAGCAAAATAGTCAAGGCAGTAGCAACAATAGTTTAAATCTCTCACTAGCAGAGTTTAATCGTGCTGACCTCCTTCAGTTCATGTGGGTCATTTGCTTCTTATATTGCCAGATGCTCTGCCACTTCACTTTTGTCAGTCCCCTGTAAGGATTAAGGTTGAAGAGCACTGTTATTAGCTATTTAGGCTAAAAAAAGCTTTCTCCCCAACCTAAATTCCCTTTTAGACAGGAATCAGGACCCTAATGAGGAGGGGTGTTGTTGCTCTTTGTTTCTTCAGTTGCTCAGTTGTGTCCAACTCTTTGAAACTCCATTGTCTGTAGCACACCAGGCTTCCTTGTCATTCACCATCAGCTGGAGCTTGCTCAAACTCATGTCTGTTGAGTCGGTGATGCCATCCAACCACCTCATCCTCTGTCGTCCCCTTCTCCTCCACCTTCAATCTTGCCCAGCATCAAGGTTTTTCTAAAGAGTCAGTTCTTCCCATTAGGTGGCCAAAGTATNTGTTTTACGTATCTGGTGGAAAATCTATAGATAAGAATATTAGTCTTAGTTACTGATTTGTTATTGATTATTTTTTCTTAATTACTCGATGGTCAATGATCATTTTGTTCTTTGGCCCTGAAGGCCACATGAGTTATAGTTTAACTCCCCACTTATTCTTTCCTTCATGGTTGAAAGTATAATAAAGCTGGCTTGGATTCAATTTCAGCTCCTTAAACTTGGAGCGGTGTTGGTCCCCCGATCCTCGCTTTTCACTGAATAATTGTGTCTTGTTTCTCATTCTCTCACTGTGTCATACTTTCAGAAACCCTGTTTATCAAGCCAGTCTCAACAAGGTATGACCTAAATCAAAGTCCTTACAATTCTACAGTGGAAGTGACTAATAGATTCAAGGGATTAGATCTGATAGACAGAGTGCCTGAAGAATTATGGACAGAGGTTCATGACATAGTACAGGATGCAGTGATTAAAACCATCTACAAGAAAAAGAAATGCAAAAAGGTAAAATGACTGTCTGAGGAAGGCTTACAAATAGCTGAGAAAAGAAGAGAAGCAAAAGGCAAAGGAGAAAAGGAAAGATATACCCATCTGAANCAGGATGCAGTGATTAAAACCATCTACAAGAAAAAGAAATGCAAAAAGGTAAAATGACTGTCTGAGGAAGGCTTACAAATAGCTGAGAAAAGAAGAGAAGCAAAAGGCAAAGGAGAAAAGGAAAGATATACCCATCTGAATTCAGAGTTCCAAAGAAAGGAAGGAGAGATAAGAAAGCCTTCCTGGGAGAACAATGCAAAAAAGTGAGGAAAACAGTAAAAATGGGAAAGACTAAAGATCTCTTCAAGAAAATCAGAGATACCAAGGGAATATTTCATGAAAAGGTGGGCATAATAAAGGACAGAAATGGTATGGACCTAACAGAAGAAGATATTAAGAAGAGGGGACAAGAATACACAAAAGAACTATACAAAAAAGATCTTTATGACCCAGGTAACCATGATGGTGTGATCACTCACCTAGAGTCAGACATCTTGGAGTGCAAAGTCAGTGGGCCTTCAGTCCAGTTCAGTTCACTTTAGTCGCTCAGTTGTGTCCGACTCTTTGCAACCCCAAGAATCACAGCACGCCAGGCTTCCCTGTCCATCACCAACTCCCAGAGTTCACTCAGACTCACATCCATCAAATCAGTGATGCCGTCCAGCCATCTCATCCTCGGTCGTCCCCTTCTCCTCCTGCCCCCAGTCCCTCCCAGCATC
>SJYV01053989.1:0-38405 GCA_006410875.1 Neotragus pygmaeus | reverse complement strand
ATGCCAGGTTGGATGAAACAGAAGCTGAAATCAAGATTGCCAGGAGAAATATCAATAACCTCAGATATGCATATGACACCACTCTTATGGCAAAACCAAAGAGGAACCAAAGAACCTCTTGATGAAAGTGAAAGAGGAGAGTAAAAGTTTGATTTAAAACTCAACATTCAAAAAACGAAAATCATGGCATCCAGTCCCATCACTTCATGGCAAATAGACGGGGAAACAATGGAAACAGTGACACACTTTATTTTCTTGGGCTCCAAAATCATTGCAGATGGTGACTGCAGCCATGAAATTAAAAGACACTTGCTCCTTGGAAGAAAAGCTATGACCAACCTAGACAGCATATTAAAAAACAGAGACATTACTTTGTCAACAAAGGTCCATCGAGTCAAAGCGATGTTTTTTCCAGTAGTCATGTATGGATGTGAGAGTTGGACCATAAAGAAAGCTGAGCGCCAAAGAATTGATGCTTTTAAACTGTGGTGTTGGAGAAGACTCTTGAGAGTCCCTGAGAGAGATTGAGGAGATCAAACGAGTCAATCCTGAAGGAAATCAGTCCTGAATATTCATTGGAAGGACTGATGCTGCAGCTGAAACTCCCATACTTTGGCCACCTGATGTGAAGAACTGACTCACTGGAAAAGACCCTGATGCTGGAAAAGATTGAAGACAGGAGAAGAAGGGGATGACAGAGGATGAGATAGTTGGATGGCATCACCAATTTGATGTACATGAGTTTGAGTGAAGTCTGGGAGTTGGTGATGGAGAGGGAGGCCTGGCATGCTGCAGTCCTTGGGGTCACAAAGAGTCAGATATGACTGAGAGACTGAACTGAGCTGAACAACATATATATGAATGTATATGCATACACAGTCATATAATATATGAATTGACTAGTTGTAGATAATGTCCACAGATTATTTTATTATATTCAGACTTTTAAAAAATGAAATTATTTCCATATAGAATTTTCATATACCAACAATGTCTGTATACGTATATAATTCGTATAATTTTTGTTTTTCTTACATACCTGGCACCACATTGACATATCACCGATTCCTTAATCATTTAAGAATGTTTTGTTTGTATGAACAATACTGCTTTATCATTTATCGGATTATTGACTAATGTACACCCACATATGTACCTAGTGTAGCAATATACCTTATGAGACATTTTATGAAAACCTGACATCTTTCATTTCACATTTGATTTACCTGAAATGGTCAAAGATGGCCAATTTTACAAACATATTTGAGAACTTGTACTTTATCCATTTTCTCAAAGTTGACTCTAAATATTTTGGTATTCAAAGCATCCTCTCTTGAATCAACTATTGTGGAATAAATGAATCTTGTTAATTTTGTCTGTAGTCAAAGGATTTTCCAATGATCTATGACCTACCACTTTGCAGCTTTGCACTATTAGTAGTACCACTTTGCAACTCATTTTCATTTTGTATATTTACACTGAGTGCTTCCATCATCCCCAGTAGCCAGAGGCTAACCCTTCATTAATGAGGATGTATTCTAGTGTTCATGAGGGTAAGGAGGAAAAGAGATGTTAGAGTGGAGACAAATTTTATAGTGGTCACGTCATTATTGAATGACTGTGGAATCTAGATTTTTTTCTTCCCTACTCAATACAATTTTTCTGGGATGTCAGATAATAAATCACAAATAAAAAATATGCCTTATAACAAAACAAACCAAAAGCAAGCAGGAACAGAGATTTAATAAACATAAAATTTGAAATTGTGAAACAGGTTTTAAATTAATAGAAAATATATTTAAAAAACTGAGTTCTCAGAAAAGATTAAGCTAAGCTAAGTCACTTCAGTAGTGTCCGACTCTGTGCGACCCCATAGACAGCAGCCCACCAGGCTCCCCCATCCCTGGGATTCTCCAGGCAAGAACACTGGAGTGGGTTGTCATTTCCTTCTCCATGAAAATATTCCATAAATGAATTTCAGTAACTCTCACACATTCAACAAAATTTCCTAAGAACCTGTGAGAGTATAATACCTGGCAATCCTCTCTAAAACAGAAATTCATCTATCTGCTACATTACTGCTGATGATCTAAAATGTACATGATCTCTTAAAAATAACAGTACTGAATAAAACTGAAAGGATCATCCAAGTTCCTACATAATACCAAATTATTTATCCAGAATTACTGAATAAATCATAGCAATTTGGTATCCTTTTCGGAAAAAAAAATCTCAGAACTTGCAAGCATGTGGCATTTCACACTGTACCAACTGAATAACAGTAAATGAAGGTATAACCACTACAACTTCTTCACCAACTTTTGTGTCCTGAAATATGATGTCTGCCCCTGGCAGCTACCATTCTAGTTCCACAGGGTATTTTCCAGTCAGACAAGCTGTACAATGATCATTCTTTTCAAAACATTCCAGACCATTCTCATTTTCTTGAATCATAATAAATTAGCAAGCTTGATTGAAAAAAAGAACAAGATTGAAGATATAAATTTAGAAATTAGAAAGGGAATATGAGCAGAGACATGAAAGAAATCAGAAGAAAACTTTTTAAGAGAATATAATCTGTAATTCAGTGGCAATATATTTGAGTCTAGAGAAAACTATTTCTGATAAAATATAAATGAACAAAATTGACCCCAAAAAAGAAATAAAACAGAAAAAGACTAGTAAATATAGAAACAATTTGTTTAAAAGATTATTGAAGAAATACTATTTAAAATGGCACCAAGCCCGAGTGATTTTTTTCTCTCAAACCTAGAAAAAATAGACAGGTCCTATATTTTAACTAGTCTGATTCATAAAATATTATGCAGAAAGTCCTAATTTATGAAGCTATCCTGGTTAAATACCGAAACCTGGTTAAGTTCCCCAAACTTATGAATATACAAGCAAATATTTAATTAAAATACTAGCAAATCAAGTCCATCATCGAACTGGAAGAAGACCATAGCAAAGTGGAATTCATTCCAAGGTTAAAATGGTGGGTTTCCTTCTTAATCACCTAAATGACAAATAGATGAAGCCAAGATGTTAATGGAAAAATGGAAATAAGCAATAGTGTCCAGAATTCCCAACAATTATTCTTGATAAAGTATAATTACTCTAAATTCAGCAAAGATATTTGTAAGAGTTGCTCAAATGAAAAGCTAAAATTTACTATTTTGTAATAGGTAAGCATTTATAAGTCACATAATCATATAAAAAATCAATATATATTTAAATCTGGCCATTTAAGAAAATAATATAATAGTACATTTCAGATAGTAAATTTCAGTTTTAAGCTAACTAAATTATAACTAAATTAATAAGACTATTTATTTTGGGAAAAATTTTGCTAATGGCTATAATGAATAGTCTTTAAGGTCAAAATAAGTTTCATTAACATATTTTTGCATTTTAGAGAATTTTTGATACTTCTTTACACTGAATAAATATTCAGTTTAGAATTTGAAAAGCAAGAAAACATGCCCACACAGATACAGTCATATTGAAGTTCTGAATGTGAAAAAAACATAAAGTAAGTTTATTTGTCATTTAGAACTGAAGAGAAATTCCGTAGACATTAAAGTGATAAAACTTAAGCCCTCCAATTATGACTGCCCAGCACAATACCTGACACCTATGAAGCATTCAAATATTTGTTGGAGTCAACTGAAATCAGTTTTTTAGCCATTGAAAACCTTTTTTTTTTTCATTGTCTTATGATAAAAAGTCAATGAGCAAATGAACTGGGTTATGGTATCGTCTCTACTCATAAGCTATGTGATCTTTGACAGTTCATTAAATATTTGGCCTTATTGAGCTATGACCAGTAAATTCTCAGCCCTCTATCCACTGTTTTATATGTGAATGAATTTTTAAAGATTTATCAACTATTATTCCGTAACCGTTCTGTTCAACATGAGTCACAAATGTAAGCCATGTATTTAATATAAAAATTTATAGTAGCCATATCAAAATAAGTAAATAAGGTAAAATTAATTTAAATAATATACTTTATTTAACTCAGTATACCCCAAACTTTATCATTTCACTGTGTAATCAAAGCAAACATTATTAATAAGGTACTTTTCATACTGTCTTCAGAATTCTTTGTATATTTTATAACCCATCTCAATTAAGACTTGGCACATTTTGAGGGCTCACTTGCCACATACCTAGTAACTGTATTATTGGGTAACGCAGTTCCTAGGTCTGTTGACTTAAAAATTATCAAAAATAATAAAAAGAATGTCTGCTATCATTATGTGAGGTATAACATGATATGGCCAAATAAACTTTAAGATGATTCTTAAGCACAACAGTGGAACATCAAGGAAGTTTAACTTGATTTATACATGAATGAATTGCATAAAGTGATCTAATATGAGAAATGGTTTCTTTTATTTCTGATATTAATGCTGTGGTTCTATCAAGTGCCTTGCACTGCAAAGTCACTTAGCATTGTTGTAAGAAACACCTGGAGTAACAGGCAAATTTGGCCTTGGAGTACAGAATGAAGCAGGGCAAAAGCTAATAGAGTTCTGCCAAGAGAATACACTGGTCATAGCAAACACTCTCTTCCAACAATACAAGAGAAGACTCTACACATGGACATCACCAGATGGTCAATAGTGAAAACAGATTGATTATATTCTTTGCACCCAAAGATGGAGAAGCTCTATACAGTCAGCAAAAACAAGACCAGGAGCTAACTGTGGCTCAGATCATGAACTCTTTATTGGCAAATTCAGACTTAAATTGAAGAAAGTAGGGAAAACCACTAAACCATTCTGGTATGACCTAAATCAAATCCCTTATGATTATACAGTGGAAGTGAGAAATAGAGTTAAGGGACTAGATCTGATAGACAGAGTGCCTGATGAACTATGGATGGAGGTTCGTGACATTGTACAGACGACAGGGATCAAGACCATCCCCAGGAAAAAAAAATGTAAAAAAGCAAAATGACTGTCTGAGGAGGCCTTACAAATTGCTGTGAAAAGAAGAGAAGTGAAAAGGAAAGATATACTCATTTGAATGCAGACTTCCAAAGAATAGCAAGGAGAGATAGGAAAGCCTTCCTCAGCAATCAATGCAAAGAAGTAAAGGAAAACAATAGAATAGGAAAGACTAGAGATCTCTTCAAGAAAATTAGAGATACCAAGGAAACATTTCATGCAAAGATGGGCTCAATAAAGTACAGAAATGGTATGGACCTAACAGAAGCAGAAGATATTAAGAAGAGGTGGCAAAAAATAACAGAACTACGCAAAAAAGATCTTCATGACTCAGATAATCATGATGGTGTGATCATTCACCTAGAGCCAGATATCCTGGAGTCTGAAGTCAAGTGGGCCTTAGAAAGCATCACTACAAACAAAGCTAGTGGAGGTGATAGAATTCCAGTGGAGCTATTTCAAATCCTAAAAGATGATGCTGTGAAAGTGCTGCACTCAATATGCCAGCAAATTTGGCAAACTCAGCAGTGGCCACAAGACTGGAAAAGGTCAGTTTTCANACAGGTGTACCCACTGCTCTGCGCCCACCATGGAGGAATCAAGCAGCAAAGCGTGGTGAGGGAGAGTCACACGTTAGGGAGTCCCTGAAATCCATGAGCCGGCAGGCCGAGAAAGTGGAGAGGATGCAGGCTGCCATGTGACCAGGCTGGGCTTCCCCTGGGGTCTTGTGTATTAAGTTCAGATGTCAGTGGGACATCCTAAAGATCATTTTTTTTTTTCTGATATGAAGTTTTGTATCAAGTACAAATTTTAAAAATAAAACCAAAGTTAGGATCTTGCTGGATTTACTTTCCTAGACTCTTTTCCCTCCAACCTTACATCACGAGCATTTTCACATCAACAAATCCTTCATGAACATTTCTGTGACCACAGAAGAGTCCATCCAACAGACGCATCAAAGTATGTGAACCATTTCCTCATTTTTGGAGGTTTAGGTTGTTTTCATTTTTAATCCTAAAAATCAAGTGGTAATAAATGCCCTATGCATCTGTCTACAATTTACATCTCTAATTATTTCCATAGAATTGATCCTTAGTGAAATTCCTGGATGAAAAGTTACGAACATTTTTAAAGCTCTTGAGAATTGTTAAATTGCTTCCCTAAAATGTCCTATCTCGTAACCTTCATGGACAATGAGAATGATCATTCCAAAAAAATTTGATGTTTTGAGAGGAAAAAAAAAATGGTTAGCTTTATTCCTGGATTTTCTTTGATATCTGAAGAAAAAAAAATTCAGATGTTAGTTCATCTTTTGTATTTCTGCTGACATTGTTCATTTCCTTTGCCCAGTTCTATGGGATTATTTTCCTTTGTTACTTAAAAAAAAAACTTCATGTGTTAAGTATGCAAAACTCTTTATAGTTGTTTTAAATATTTTTNCAGATGTTAGTTCATCTTTTGTATTTCTGCTGACATTGTTCATTTCCTTTGCCCAGTTCTATGGGATTATTTTCCTTTGTTACTTAAAAAAAAAACTTCATGTGTTAAGTATGCAAAACTCTTTATAGTTGTTTTAAATATTTTTGCAGTTTTATATATGCTTTTTTTTTTTTCCTTTCAGGAATGTTGTATGGATGATTTAACATCTAGATGCTGATACTAATAGGACTTAATGGCTGCAGGTTGGAGGAGTAAGGGAGGCTGGGGACAGATGGCTTGTAGGTTTCTCACTTGACCACTGGGGAGATGGTGGAGATATCAGATGGTCCAGGGAGCTCAGGAAGATGTAGGGTGTGATGGATTTTGTGGACTCCACCTGTGGCATGCCCAGCTTGAGATATCAGAGAAGGAGTTGGGGATAAGATCTGAACCTCATACCTAGGAAAGTTTACTGAAAGAATGAACAGATAACTCAGTTTGGAGCCCAGCAGAGTTCTGGGAGAAGACAAAGGCTCAGAGTTTGTGATAGGATGGGAATTAGAGCCTCAGGCTCCGGACTCCTAGCCCAGTGCTCCTTGCTGAGCATCAAGTGGATCTGGTAGTCATAGGGTGGGGTTGGGGGGCAATGTTTGAGGTGGTCAAATTGATGGAGTATCAGATTTTTCAACCTGACTGTACTGTTTAAATAAACATCTGATCATCTCGCTCTTTTCCAATCTGTAATTGGCCTCTCCTTTCCCCATGGGAGATGGACTGTGTTTTGGACACCTCGAGCCAAATTAATCTTGGAGGCGGACACAGGAACCCATCAAATGTTTGTCATAACGGATCTGCTCTCCATTTGCATTCATTAATTTAGTCTTCTCTACAAGTGGCATCAATATTGCATAATTGACTTTTCCGTTACAGTGGATTAATTAATAGGAATCAATATGGTAGGGACATTAACAAGGTACAGAGCAATTAAAACCCTCCACAATTAGTTCCCATTGCCTTGCTTTTTTATCATGGAAGGAGAAAAACCAGCACCACCACAGCCAACACACCTCCAAACTCTTCCTGTATGAGCAGAGCTTCTGTATGTTTTTTCCTTCTTCTGCTTTGTGACTTGACAAAACTGGATAAAACCATAGCATTTTATTTTACAGCATGCCCATCACTGGGCGCCGCTAGCATAGGAGTGCTTCCTCCTCCAGCTCAGTCGTGCCATAATGGTTTTTTTCTTGGGGCTGGATCGTTTTTAAAGGTATTTGTGATGGAGGATTTGCAGCCTTGTGTGGTGGAGCCAGCAATGTGTCTATGCAGGTTGCCAAGTGAAGGTCAGTCTGTTTGCCATCCTGCTGTCCTGCTATCTCCCCTTCCTCCAGAGGTGGCTGCTTGCACTGAAACTGCACTTGGGGAACCCAGGCATCAATGACCTTTCAAGTGACACTTTGCAGTTGCTGTGTCACATGGAGGTGCAGAGCCCAGCATAGACTTTCATGCAGAGGGGATCAGAACCTGTGATTAGTGGCTTGCCTATATCATCTGATAAAGTCCACCTGCTATTTCTCCTCCTTGTCTCCTCCCTACTGGTGTTGAACCTCCTGGCAGAGGTACAGAGAGGAAAGGGATCAATCCAAGGTGTCTGAGCAATTAGGACAGATCCTTGGGAAGAACTCAGCTTTCCTCCAACTCTGAACTACTGTTTGAAAATGTGTCCAGCCTTGGGAATATGCATATTATTTACAAATAACTTTTTATTTTATTATTTATTTATTACTTTACAATATTGTATTGGTTTTGCCATACATCAACATGAATCTGCCACGGGTCTACACGTGTTCCCCATCCCGAACCCCATTTCTGACATAATTCCACAGTGATATGAGAAAAGACTCTGAATGATTTCAGTACCTTTAAACCGTAATTTTTGCACCTTTTTTTATGTGTCTGGATATATTCCAGTGTCTCCTGGTTTATAGTCTGTGGGAACTTGAGTAGAATTTGTACCCTGCTGTTGTGTGAAAATTGTATAAATCTTAATTATATTGAATTGTTTCATAGTGCTTTTCAGGTCTACTATATCCTTCTAATTCTCTGCCTATTCATTCTAGAAATTTTTGAGAGTTTGATATTGAAACTCTAACTAAAAATCTGAATGTATCTACTTAAAAAATAATTGTTGTATATAGTGGCACTGTGGGTAACTTTGTCCTGTCTTTTCCAAGTCTCTTGTAAATGTGTTATGGTACTTTCATAATTTGAAAACTAAAATAATATTTAAAAAAGAAAATAAGTGCCCAGAGGTTCTATTGGCAGCAATGTCCACATAATCCCAATTTTTGGTTGAAGATCAACTTCAGAAAGCAAGACTGTTCCGGGTTCACCAATAACTATTATTAATTTTTAAATGTGATGTGTGTGGCTGAATTTCTGACGTGTTGATTGCCTCTATTTGATTATTCTCCATTATTTCAAGCTGTGGGACTGTACTTTGAGACCCCAAGGCACCTCGATGTGAGGAAGGGAGGTCTGGAGGAAGACTTCTTGTGCCCTCAGGCCCACGTATCCGGGCCTGGGCGGCCTTGGCAGGGGCTGCTGGGTGAGGCTGGGCCAGCTGGCTGCTTCAGGGTCCGCCAGCCCGGCTAGGGCCTCCCACCGTTGCCTGGAAACCACACAACAATGCCTTCTGAGCGGTCCCACGATGATCTTTTTCTGAAGTGGCAGCCCCTTCAATTATTTTATTTCCACTATATTATGTTAATTAAATCAGCAAAAAGAACAGAGTACATGCATGTCCCAAGTGGGGTGGCTGTGAAGGGTTAATCGGAATGGCCCTGGCAGCGGCCGCTGGGTGAGCAGGCTGGGCAGAGCCTTCAGACGGACCCGATTCCCGCCATTCTGGTCCCTGGGGTCCATCGGAAGCTCACGGGCCTCATCTCTGTCCGCGTTCGGGTGTCTGCTTTTTTCAGCTCTCCCGAATCGCGGGCTGCCCCATGGCAGGTACAAGCGCAGGTGGGAGCACCAAGCTGTGGGGTGGGGGGATGTGTGTGCAGAAGGGGCCTTTTGAAAGACTCCTTATAACTTGCAGCCAGACTTTGTAGAAGCCGTTACACCTCGGTGAACTGATAGGGATGAAAGATCGGGTGGACGCATCATGTGAATACTCTCAGGCAAAGGTTTTTAAAGCATTAGAATGCCTTGTTGCCATACAAATCTTAAGCCAAATCACCAAAATACAAATTACAGGTTATAGTGGAGCCACTTTGATAAGAGTCCGAATGGGTTGGGGCAGCAGTCCCGTTACCCTATCTTTAATTTGGCTAAAGCTATTTAAAAATCAGGGCCTTAGAGCCCCTTCATGGAGCCCCAGAATTGTGGCTTGTACCTGGGCCATCTGGTGTTGGATGTCTAAGGACCACCCAGCTTTCCCATCCACAAGTTCCCCTGCCTGCAGAAATGAGTGCTGAATTTGTGAGGTTGGAAACAGAGAGTATTTCCCTGCCTCAATTTACTTGTTCAAGTAATGGACATAAAAACTCTATGTGGTCTTTCAGGTTTATAATCTTCAAGACCCAGGACGCAGTGGCTAGATCCAGGCCTGTGCCATCACACCTGGGAGCATGGCCTTTCATTAAGGGGTGATTCTTGAGGGATGTCTTCATGTTTTAGTAAATGCTCAAAGATCATCTCCCCATCTCTTCTTTTTCAGTAGGGGTAGTGAGGCTGCTGTTTCAGGCTTTTATTAGACTCTTGTGCTTCTTTGCATTTTGCAAAGGCTTCCAGTGGGCCTGGGGACCTGTGGCCTGATTTTGTGGGCATGAGACAGAACCTCTCCTCTTGGGCCTGTGGTTTCTTCCTCAGCCAAGCGAATGCCCTGCCACCAACGATCCTTTAGATCCCCGCAGCTGTGGCATCCTCTCATTTGAATGCCATCAACAAAAATAGCAGTGCAACGCCTTCTGTTTAAAAGACGATGGAGCAATTACTCTAAAGTTTATTTCCTGCTCCCTTGCATTTCCAATATTGCAAATCTCCTCTGTTTTAAAATTAAGTCGTAAATGGGATTTGAGTTCCACATCACTTACTTTCTTCTCTCTCTAAGAGAACGACTTGAATAACTCGTTCAAAGGAAACATACACATAACTGAAATTCAAAGGGGGTTGGAAGGATTTTCTTTCTCCTGATCTTGGTGACTGGGCTGGCCATCTGATGATGCATCCCTGGACACTGCTGTGATGCTGTGGTTCTCTATCCGAGAGTCCTATCACTTCCCTCTTGTTTACAGGATGAAGTTCAAAGTTAGCACCTACACCACTATCATAGATATAATAGAAAATATTTATAAAGTAGGCTTCCTTGGTGACTCAGTGGTAAAGAACCTGCCTTCTAATGCAGGAGACATAAGTTCAATCTCTCTGGGTGGGGAAGATCCTCTGGAGACCAACCCATTCCAGTACTCTTGCCTGGGAAATTCTGTGGACAGAGGAGCCTGCTGGGCTTCATGAACTTGTGGGCTTCATGAGCCTGTGTCCATGACGTTACAGAGTTGGACAACTTACCGACCAAACAACAGCAGAAACAAAGTAACAAAGTACTTACTGTGGGCCAAACATTTCATTTATATTAAAAAAATTATTTGAAACATTCTGGAGCTGATATACTCACTTTACTGATCAGGAAACTGAGGCACAGATAGGTTAAGTGACTCACTCAAGGTTCTACAGCTGGTAAGTGACGGATCGTGTATTTTAGCCTGAGCTGTCTGAGTCCAGAGTTCTTTGTTCTTAATCCCTGAACTTGACTTATATACAAACTCTGGGTCACAAAGTTCAGTTCAGTTCAGTTCAGTCGCTCAGTCACGTCCGACTTGCTGCAACCCCATGAATTGCAGCACGCCAGGCCTCCCTTTCCATCACCAACTCCCAGAGTTCACTCAGACTCGCGTCCTTCAAGTCAGTGATGCCATCCAGCCATCTCATCCTCGGTCGTCCCCTTCTCCTCCTGCCCCCAATCCCTCTCAGCATTAGAGTCTTTTCCAATGAGTCAACTCTTCGCATGAGGTGGCCAAAGTACTGGAGCTTCAGCTTTAGCATCATTCCTTCCAAAGAACACCCAGGACTGATCTCCTTTAGAATGGACTGGTTGGATCTACTTGCAGTCCAAGGGACTCTCAAGAGTCTTCTCCAACACCACAGTTCAAAAGCATCAATTCTTCGGCGCTCAGCTTTCTTCANTTCCTTCCAAAGAAATCCCAGGGTTGATCTCCTTCAGAATGGACTGGTTGGATCTCCTTGCAGTCCAAGGGACTCTCAAGAGTCTTCTCCAACACCACAGTTCAAAAGCATCAATTCTTCGGCGCTCAGCTTTCTTCACAGTCCAACTCTCACGTCCATACATGACCACTGGAAAAACCATAGCCTTGACTAGACAGACTTTAGTCAGCAAAGTAATGTCTCTGCTTTTAAGTATGCTATCTAGGTTGGTCATAACTTTCCTTCCAAGGAGTAAGCATCTTTTAATTTCATGGGTGCAGTCACCATCTGCAGTGATTTTGGAGCCCCTCAAAATAAAGTCTGACACTGTTTCCACTGTTTCCCCATCTATTTCCCATGAAGTGATGGGACCAGATGCCATGATCTTCGTTTTCTGAATGTTGAGCTTTAAGCCAACTTTTTCATTCTCCTCTTTCATCAAGAGGCTTTTTAGTTCCTCTTCACTTTCTGCCATAAGGGTGGTGTCATCTGCATATCTGTGGAGACTCTCAAATATGTACATCAGATCACTTTAGTTCCCTAGTTAAAGTATTCAGTGCTCTTAGAATAAATAAATTCTAAGCTTTCATAATTTGGCATCTTAGAATAAAATTTATTCTAAACTCGATGCTATTCAGGATAAATTGTGAACTCCACTATTTGGGTATTTTAGGATAAATTCTTGGAGAAGGCAATGGCACCCCACTCTAGTACTCTTGCCTGGAAAATCCCATGGACGGAGGAGCCTGGTAGACTGCAGTCATGCGGTTGCAAAGAGTTGGACATGACTGAGCAATTTCACTTTCTCTTTTCACTTTCATGCATTGGAGAAGGAAATGGCAACCCACTCCAGTGTTCTTGCCTGGAGAATCCCAGGGACAGGGGAGCCTGGTGGGCTGCTCTCTCTGGGGTTGCACAGAATCGGACACGACTGAAATGACTTAGCAGCAGCAGCAGCAGCAGGATAAATTCTAAACTCTCTTATATGGTCTTCCAATTGTACCACATTTTCTTCACATTCTGGTTCAAGCCTCTTTTGTCTTCCCTCTGTTTCTGGTACATGGAAGCTCTTTCTACCTTCAGTTTCTTCCAACCTGCTCTTCACTCAGCAAGCACTCTTAATTCCAATTCATCAGGCTTCACCATAACTCACACTTCCTCCTGTAAGCCTTTTTGCACAGAGTGGGTTGAGTCCTCTTTATGCATTCTTGTAGCTCCCTGTATTCCACTGTGATCCCAATCGCATTTGTAACATTTACACAATGTTTATTTTTCCATGTGGGCTTGGACTTTTTCTCATACATTGCTGTATCCCCAGCAACTAGCACAGGGGTGACAGATAGCAGCCACTCGGCAATCAATATTACTTTAAATACTGAAGGAACAGAGAGGTATATACTTATCTTGATTTAATTAGCAGCTGAGTTTTGCTTTTTATGCCTGACAAGTTTTAAAGGCTTTATTATACTCCTGAGTATTTTTGCATGGCAGTATTAACTCATAAGAATATTAAAATTATTCAGTCTCTTTCATACATGGACATCAAATACCTAACAAAGATGTTATTGAAGAAAATTGAATAAAAAAAAACAGTATGTGTTTTTTTTTTCATATGGCATGAAATAAATGATGTCTAGAGACAACATGAGAATTAGAAAATGGCAGGGCTGTTAAATCATGGAGTTAAATTTTTGGAGTTGGAAAGTATCTTAAAAATCACCCAGTTCAGTTTATTTTAATCTCAATTGTACCACATAATCACTTGGATCAATTAAATTAAAATCTCTGGGGATAGTATATTCTGAAAACTCTTAAAGTGATTCTAAAGTTCATCCATGAAAGAGAACTACTGGCCCTGCCCTAGCTTTCCTTTTTTCTATAAATGAGAAATTGAAGCTCAGAGTTCTTAAGTGACTTCTTCAAGGTCACACTGTTAGTTTCTGTATTAGCGGTCCATTTAGTAGAATATATCTACCCCTATATTAATAGCTGGAAAAAAATGGAAACTTATAAGGAAGAATACTGCTAAGCCCATGAAATTAATAATTTCTTTCTCCAGGATGCCTAATTGTTGATTGTCAACTAGGCCTGAATATCTCATCAGATCAGCTGGGAAAACACTACCCAGTAGCTTAAGATCAGTGTCTCCTCAATTCACCTGATCATGAGAATCGCCTGGGATGCTTGTTAAGCATTCAGATTCCCAGGCCTATATCCCAGATATTCTGATATAGTAGGTCTGGAACAGAGCCCAGGAGTCAAAATATTTAATAAGCACTCAAGTGATCTTATCCTCTGTTATGTTTTGGAATCATCAGTCTAGATAATGTCATAATTTCCATTTCCCAAGACTCCAGAAAAGAGGCCATAAAGATTAACTTCAGCGTGGTCATTGGGGTTTACTCCCAAGGAAGAAAGTCAGTGTCAAAGACTATGCTGCAGAAGGGAGTCAAGGTGTGAGAGAGGAAAAGGAGCCCGAGAGTATCGAAAGCAAAGAGCCCGCAGAGGGCTCAGGCTGGAGATGAGCTGGCAGAAGGCAGGTGTGCTGGCAGTGGTGTCTCCAGGTGCCAGTGGACCATATGAGGTGACCTCGTAGAGGGTGGAGCCTTAGGGACACACACTTCTGTGAAGTACTGCCTCTGTTTCTATAGCAGCAGCAGGCTTTCCACAGAAGTCAACTTGTAAGGCCTCACTGAAGGTCTTCTCTGAGAACAGCCTGTAAATGTGAAATATGGTACCAGAATGCCACAGAATTGTAGTCCATCTGGGCAAACATGAGACTTTAGCAGGTACCAGTGAGTTAAATTAAGGTGCTACGTGGTATGGGATGGACTATTGGGGCTGAGAACACCTTGAAATAGAAAGGTCTTGATGAGGCTACAGTTGTCAGAGAACACTTCACGAAGGGGCTTCAGCCTGAGCAGGGTCTAAAGGAGTGGTCAGAATTTTGACGGAGAGGCACAGAGAAGGGAGAGTAAGGAAACCCCAGGATTCCGGGAACAGAGAAATGGGTTCCCCTCAGCCAGTTAGTAGACAGCAAGGATTTTGGTAGGAGGAGGAGAGACAGCATGACAAGGGGCAGAGACAGAGAGTATTTCAAGGGACTTGAATGTCACTTAGTGAAATTTAAACTTGATGCTTTAGGAAATAAAGATTCATTAGTGCTTTTAAGTGGAGAAGGCAATGGCACCCCACTCCAGGACTCTTGCCTGGAAAATCCATGGGGTCGTGAAGAGTCGGACACAACTGAATGACTTGCCTTTTACTTTTCACTTTCATGCATTGGAGAAGGAAATGGCAACCCACTCCAGTGTTCTTGCCTGGGGAATTCCAGCGACAGGGGAGCCGGGTGGGCTGCTATCTATGGGGTCACACAGAGTCAGATACGACTGAAGTGACTTAGCAGCAGTAGCAGCAGCAGTGCTTTTAAGAATCCGCCTGCAGTGCAGGAGATCCTGGTTCAATTCCTGGGGTCAGGAAGATCCACTGCAGAAGGACTAGCTAGCCACTCCAGTATTCTTGGGCTTCCCTGGTAGCTCAAACAGTAAAGAATCCACCTGCAATGTGGAGACGTGGATTCGATCCCTGGGGTGGACCGATCCCCTGGAAGAGGGCGTGGCAACTCACTGCAGTATTTTTGTCTGGAGAATGCCCACGGAGAGCGGAGCCTGGCAGGCTACAGTCCATGGGGTCTCAAAGAGTTGGACATGACTGAGCAACTAAGCACAGTACATAGTAGAACAGCAACTTGGTGAGTTAATTACTGCAGAAGATTGATCAGGCAGCAGGATGCTAAATGAACTGGACTGGTACAGTGAAAGCCGTTGAAGCATTTTGGCTGTTGTGTTTAGTGAGGTCCAAGAATAGGATGGAGTTCATAGAAACAAAAAGGAGTGGAAAAATATGCATATTACTTGGAGAGGAACTTGGCAGGGAAACAGAGAGAGAGAGGAATTAAAAATGAGGCCTTATAATGTTTCCATTCAGTTTTCAAAAGGTCTTTATTGAATTTGTTACAGTATTGCCTCTGTTTTATGTTTTGGGTGTTTGGCCATGAGGCATGTGAGATCTTACTCCCCTGCCAGGTATCAAACCTGCATCTGCCGCATTGGAAGGCAGAGTCCCAGCCGCTGGAGCACCAGGGAAGTCCTAGTTCACATTCCTGAGTAGTGCCATTCTTGGTTATTTACCTACTCCATGTGGGATTTACCAAAACTCTGTAGCTCTGAGTAGAAATACTGAGGTTCAGGAGTTATGGGCATTAGATGAGGATTCCTGAGATCATCTCACAACTCTGTAAAGGTGAGATTTGGCTCCATGAAGGTCCTGCCATGACTTCTACTTACAGGAAGTACATTCGTGCATAAAGCCAAGGGAGGGCATGAAGACAAATATCACTACAGGTGGGTGACATTCACACAGTCAAGACTGTGGAGTCAGCTGAACCCGGGCAGGTTGGGCCACCCAGGCAAGTTGGTGACAGATGTCATTTTCTTACCTACAAAATAGAGAAGATTCCATTGGCACAGTGCCTTGTGAGAGTATTTTGAGAAATCAGTAATATATCTAGTGCACTGGCTCTCATCCAGGGCTGATTTTGCTCTCCAGTTGTGCTTGGCCTGATCGGGGATACGCTGCTGGCATCTGGTGGGTAGAGAGCAGGTATGGGCTAAATGTTCTGCAAGGCACAGGACAACCCCAACAGCAAAGAATTATCTGTCTCAAAATGTCAATCAAGCAAAATTTCAGAAACCCTCCTGGAATGCCTGACACAGAGCAGGCTCTTCAAAACAGCTACAATTTTTAAAGTCCTTAAAATGTGTAAGACTACAGTATACTAAGTATATAACATTATTTTCTACTTTAATTCTTTTAAAAGTCCTGAAGGTAGTTACTCTTATTAGGCCCATGTTACAAGTAAAGAAAGTGGGAGTGTGAGAAATTAAGTAACTCTCCCAAGGACAGACAGCAGACATGCAGATTCAAACAGTCTGACTCTAGGGAGCTGTTGTATAACCACCATGCTGTCAGTTCAATAATGATAGATATTGTTTTCATCACTGTTGTGTAAAGAAAATATGAAGTTCTAAACCCATCCATCAGTTCAACAAATCTAGTACCTCTGAGTCAGTCTGTTCTAGGTACACAAGACAAGTATGAACTGCAGTGAACAAGTCTGAGCTGAAACTAATTGGTGACTTAAGCCTCTTTTCTCTCCCTGTTCTGAATATGGGCAAGCCAGACCAAAGGCCTATGATAATGACTTGTTGCAGCTGTTATTCTAATGAAAGACTTCCAAGCGGTGGCCACAGCGGTGATGGTGGTACTTGGGGTATTAGCCTGTATTCCCTCCAGGACTCTCAATCGTGTGCTGTCGCTATATGAGAGTAAGAACTGGCCACCACTGCTGACTGCTAATCTAGCTTGCAATTTCAATGTCATGTGGAGTTGAGAGTGCTGGGAGCTGTTACGCCCCAAGCTAGGGAGTATTCTGGAATGACTAGACCAGCTTTACTAAACAAGGAAGCAAAGCCTTTGCTCTTTCAGCCCTTGTACTTGGCATTCGTTAACAGATGAAGCTGGAAGATGTCACTATCTTCAGGGCCTCCAAAGTTTTCATTATCTTTTAGGAAATCTCCAACTTGATTTTAATATTCATATTAATACCTAGAATTAGTTATTTGCCTCCATTATTTTTTTTTATTTGTAAAGGGTTTTCACGTAAATAATTAACAGATTAATCTTAAAATACTTAGTACTCATGGGTACTATGGCTGTTAGTTTTAACACACTCATGGGTGTTCTAGTAAGTACTTTGGAAGAGCGTAGAATAATAGCAAAGTTCTTGAAAAATCTTAAACTCAGGTGAGAAGACAAAATATAAACATATGAACTGATATTAGGATAATTGCAAAAGAGTTCACTACCATATACAAAATAAAATAAAGGTGACTTGTCCCTTAGATGCAAAAGTGATACAGAAAGAGAAAATGAGCTGGGTTCATAGGATACAGATATGTGAAAAAGCGGCCTTATGATATGGATGTGGGGCACAACAAGTCCTGGCTAGTAACACTTGGAGGATGGGCAGGGTATCACAGTGATTAGGGCCCAGCCTATGGAGCCACATACACTGTGACCAAATCCTGACTCAGTGCTACCAGATGTGTGATCTTGGCAAGTGACTTCCACTCTCTACATTTCAGTTTTCTCATTTGTAAAGGAAAGATAATCATAACTGCTTCACTGAGTTGTCACAAAGATTAATTAAATCACAGTATCCTTAAGTGCTTGAAATCCTGGCAGGCTGACTCCAAAGCTCGAGCTATACACCTCTGAGCTACAGTAGACTAGAATTGTCATCGTGTTGTTGTGGTTGTTATCACAATAGCATGTGAAGCAATGGGTCAAGGAGACAATAAATATGAGAGACCATCCAAGGTTGCTGCAGAAATCTAGGAATACATAGGACCTGCATGAAGGCAGTGATTTAAAAAAGGGAATAAATGGAGAAAAGTCCCAAATTCAAAAGACAATGTGTGATACAAATCAGGGGGTTGTTGCTGATGAGGCTGAAGTATAGACAGTGAAATGTAAGGTAACAGTATTGAATCCAGGTGGTCAAAAGTTGGGTGATGCTGTTGAAAATAATGAAGTTTCCATTTTATTATGGAACGACGACAAGTTCAGGCTTTGAAATGCTGTGTTTCGTTTGTCAAAGGGAAACCTAAGTGAAGATCACCTGTAGACAATCAAATACATGGTCAGTAAGAAGTTGGGGACAGAAGTAGAGATTTTCTTTTGCACCACATTGCTGTTGTGTCACTGGAATAAAATAGGGAGGGTTGGTGTATTGCCTCCCTCACCATATTCTTGACATATTTCTGGGGTTTGGATGGCTAGTTAACCTTAGGTGCCATCATTTAGAGTACTTTCAGATTGTCTTGTTTTGCTTTGATGTATTTCCTTATCTTTAAACTACTCTAGTCTCCTGTGCATTGCTAAAATGTTACAAAGGTTGGTAATCTTGTTGCTAAGTAGCCAAGCAGTTCTTTCCAAGTAATCATCCATTTTATCAGCAATAATAACTTTAATTAATGTTTATTAATAATTCATTCAAATGTTTCTGAGATTGAGTATTGTGATTATTATCGTCTAATCGTTTCAGCAGAGTTCAAATTGCTACTGATCAAATGTGGAACATGAAAAATCAGCCCTTCCTTCTTCCTTGAGATCAATGTTTCTCTTAGTTCAGAGTACAGTGTTTTACAATTATTTTTAGAAGTTATACATTCCTAGCAGTTGACTAGGAGAGAAGTCATGTCTACATAAGAGCCCATCATAACTTTCAATGTCATTATAGTGACTCAGAAAAAAATTATAATTTCTTGAGGTGGAAGGGTTAGATCAGAGTTTTTCAACCTCTGACTATTGATCTTTGGGGTTGAATAATTCTTTGTAATGGGGAGCTGTCCTGCACTTTATAGGATGTTTAACCCCATCACTGGCCTCCACCCACTAGGTGCTAGAAGCAGCTCCACCCCCAAATTATGACCACCCCCCCAAATAACTCCAGACATTGCTAAATGTCTCTAGTCAAAACCGCTTGCTTGTTTTTCCATTTAGTTTGTTTATGTTGCTAATTTTGAATATAATCTAAGTCTTGATGCTATATGAAATAGCTTATGCTTTGTACATGTTCTGACACCAATGATTTCAAAGATCCTTTCTTCTGAGGGGAGTGATATGCCTGGTTTAGAGTGTATGATTTTGAAATGTGAGGCACAACTCTGTATGCAGGGTGGTGTATATATATATAGGACTAAGTACACTGGGGACTTATTTTCTTATCTTCTTTCTGTTAGTATCTTGTTGAATGTTCTTAAGCGAGTATTTAAAATCTGCTCAACATTCACTCAACCAAGACTGTATTAAGTAAATATTATGTACCTGACATTGTTGCTATCCACTGAGGGAACACAGAGGAATAAACTTGTCTCTAACCTCAAAGATTTCTCAGTCAAGTGGGGAAGCCAGACAAGGAAACACTTATACCACGATGTGATAAATATTGTAGCTGAGGAATGAAAGACAAAATGAGGCTCAGAGGAAAGAGTACCTAGTTCTATCTGAGAAGATCAGGAAAAGCTTTTCAGAGGAACAAAAATTACAGCTCCCTGACCAGGGATAGAAACCATGCCCCCTGCAGCAAACGTGTAAAGTCCTAACCACTGGACCACCAGGGAATTCCTCTCAGACAGATTTTTCAGATGAGTAGGAACGTACCAGGCATAAGAGGAGAACAAGAACCCCAGGCCAAGGAAACAGCCTTAGCAAAAGCTTGGAGACATGGTTTTCAAGATATGATAAGCCTGTCTGCATAACTGGAGTTGGGGGAGTATGGGGTACTGGTGGGAGAGAAGGATAGGAATGTGGGCAAGGGAGAACTGCTGAAGGTCTTGAATGCCTGGTAAAGATCTCTGACCATTTTTCCTGTTGGCCATGAGAAGCCCAAGAATTTATAGGCCAGAATAGGATATAGGCTGGAATATCCTGTTCTCTGAATCAGTGATAACCTAGCCAATACTGAGATTTTATTATTGTTTTAGAATTGTGTTTACTGTCAACTTTGGGGCATGTGATCTGTTCAATTAAAAAGAAATTAATGAGTGACTGTAATGAATAAGTCCTTGCGCTACATGTTGGGGAAACAGACAAGTTTCCCCAAACAAACAAGGGAAATGTACAAGTCTGTACATAATGAAGAGTTCTCAGACAAGGAGGAATACTTTGTCTGAGACAGTCTGGTAGTCAGGGCTTCGATGGCCTTTACTAGATGGACAAAGGCTTGGTGACAGCACCTTAAAGTTGTGCTCATGTTAGAAATGAAATGTTTACTCTTACCCTTCATGTTTTTGTTTTCATGAAAATGTATCACTTCATCACTTTGACTTAAGCTTAGACTATGTGAGTGAGTGAGTAAAGTTGCTCAGTTGTGTCTGACTCTTTGTGACCCCATGGATTGCAGCCTACCAGGCTCCTCCATCCATGATATTTTCCAGGCAGAGTACTGGAGTGGGTTGCCATTTCCTTCTGCAGAGGATCTTCCCAACCCAGGGATTGAACCCAGGTCTCCAGCATTATAGTCAGATGCTTTACCATCTGAGCCACCAGCGAAGTCCTTAGATTATGTAGATAAAATTAAAGGTGCATTCAGATCTTTACTCATAGGCAAGGTTTTCACTGAGGACTTCCCTGATCACCTGTTTATTTATCACATTTTCCCCCATATTACCTTTACCACCATGTAACAGTCTGTGCTGCCTATTTTATTAATTTTGTTTATTTTCTTTCCCTTCTAGAATGTAAGCTTCATTTGGCAAGGATTTCTGTCTATTTTGTTCATTGATGTGTTCCCCACTGCCTGCTAGAGAGCCTGGCATATATCAGATTTCAATAAATGATTTTGAATAAATGAGTATAATTTTCATAATTAATTGTGTTGACTCATCTAGAATTCAGTTGTCTGCCATATCATTCTTTTTTTCTGTTTGGTTTCATATCTAAGTTCAAAATTCATGAATAATTTTATAATGGCTGAAATGATACAATTTTAAAATTGAAGTTCTAAAACCATTTTAGAAACTTTAAGACTAATAAATTGCTTTGCAATATATATGTTCGGAATCTATACATACTCAGTCATAATAATGAGATTTGACTTTCAGTAGGTCAAAATGTATTGAATCGTTTTGTTTGAGAACCTATCTAGGGCTAATGGACATTTATCTCAGCTCAAAGAAACCCTAATTATGTTGCTTTTCCCTCCCTCTCTTTCTCTCCTCCTCTTTATTTCTTTGCTATATTACAATAGAATTGTATTTAAATTAGTGATTCAAGCAGTAGAGATTTATTCTAACTGTAAAGAGGAGTAAATGAAAGTCAAATGATGTCAGTATCTGTCTGCTGTTTCAAATTGAGAGAATGTATTTGACTGGTGTAGTGGGGGAAGATGTTGGTCCTGTTTCAATCAGCTGTGGTCAGGGAGAGAGCATCACATGTTCCTGAGATTCATCTTTCCTGTGGGGCAATGCAGGAAGCAGGGGTATACCCATGGGAGAGCCGGGCAGGGAAATAGTGGGAGGAGGCAGTCACACAGGTAGCCCTGAAGTGCCTTTAGTAGTAACTCCACAGTGGGCACAAAGAAGAAAGAGCTTTTTTTTCCTTCCTAAGAGCATTACAAACATTAAAAAAAAAAAAAAATTAAGATTAACAGGTAAAATTTTGCTTTTTATTCTGAAGCTGAAGTTCTGTTCATCCGATCTTTTTTCTGTTTCCTAGTAATAAAAACTAAACATAAAGTTTCGTTAATATAGTCCTAATCCTTGGATTAGGAAAACTGTCAGAATTTTTTTCTTTTTCTTTTTGGCTTCCTTTTCCTTTCCCCTGCTGAGGAAAAGGAAAGATAACATTTGTTTTCCACTTGATAGCTAAGAGAAAGTCTAGGTTCAAATCAAGAAGCTGTTTTTCTTTTTCCCTCTCTCTCTTGAAGATCAACAAACTTGTTAAATGTTTTACATCATAAGAACCAGAATCAGACAGCTCCCTGTTCAAGATTAAGAACGTGCTTTGAAACAAGGTTTTGTTCAGTTTATTTTCACTGTCTTTTTTCTATTTCCATCTTTTCCTCCCTGCCCCTGCCCCTTGATGCTTTTCAGCAGTTTGTGTTCCATATTAACAATTCAATTCCTTTTCAAGTATTTTTTTTTTAACCCAAAATAAACAATAGGAATAACATGTAAAATCCTCTGGTATGAAAACTGAGCCCGCCCCAGCTAAGAGGGAGATAGATTTAAATGACCACATATTTGTTTTCCTCATTCTCAGATTTCTGTTAAAGACATAGGCTGAGTCACGGTCAAATCAGAAGGCGTTTCTTGGCCCAGTGTGGAAGACCACTTTTCATCCAGCATGCCTTCTAAATGCCTGTGCAGAATGAAAATACAAGCCACATGCAGTACTTACCATTGAGCCGTCCACACATTACTCCTTCACGTCCCAAATAAATGCCAGCTTCTGACTCTGTGCTTGGCTATAGGTGCTGCAAACATAAGAGTGAGCCAGACATCTGTCTTGGGGATGTAGTTAGAGAGGCAGGCAGGTATGTAGACCCTTGTCTTCTGAAGTGATAAATGCTACGATATGGAAAGTGCATCTTTTGCTGGGGGAGCTGTGGGGATCCCCAAGCCCAGCGTGACCGCATGTACCCTTTTACATCAAGGCTTGTGGCACCTTGCCCAGAGTTCTGGAAGCACATGAAAATCAGCTCAGCCATATCCATAACCTAGAGGAGTCCTCCTTTTTAGAAAGAAGTAATGCTTTCTAGTTTACCCAGTCCTCTCCTGGACCGCTTCACTTATTTGTGTTAATCTGTCTGGTATTTAAAATCTTCTAACATTTTAATCATGTCAAAGAGATAATGTTTGATTGGCTCTGCATGTGGCCTCCTCGGTCATCAGTTGTCTCTCTTTGTGAACCTATGGACTATAGCCCTCCAGGCTCCTCTGTCCATGAGATTTTGATCAGTTATATCCCAATACAAAACTAAAAGTTTTAAAAAATAAATAAACAGGAAAAAAAGGTAATGTTTGGCAGACTCGATACAAAAAAATGTAAAATTTCTATATGGTAAAGGACCTCTGAAACAAAGTTAAACTACAAATAACACTGGGAAAATATTTGAACATATAAGAGACAAAGGTTAAAATTCTAATCATTTTGTCTATCAACAGGAAAAAAAAAAACAAGAAAGAAGGAAGAAAAGAAAGAAAGAAATCCTATAGAAAAATAAGCTGAAGATAACAAACAGGAAGTTCATTAAAAAATATAAATGGCTAATAAACTTATGAGAGCTATAAATTAAAACACCAACATACTATTTTTTGCCCATTAAATTTATGGCAAATTATAACATTAAAACACATCCCCCCACCATATGTATAGACCAGAGCCACTTCATCCCAAGCTGCCAGCCCATTCATGCATTTTGACTGGCTTGTGTTAGGGGCGGGATCCCGAACTCCAGGGAACCCCGTTCCCACTGTATTCTATGTCAATATCATCTGGAGCGTGTCTCTATAGAAAGTGACCTATGACCCTTGGGGCTGAGCAACACTATCAGACCTAGGCGTGACTACGAAGTATTTGTAAACTTTATTTCAAAAGAGAAATGACTCCTCATCTCTCCCACCAATATTCAGCTAATGAGTTTTGCCTTCCTGCTTTCTCATCTGGGATGGAATCCTGGAAAGGAGAAGCAGTGCTAGGAGCAGAGAGAGAATTAGGAGATCCTTCCTTACTAGCTTCCTGTGTTTTTCAGTCTTGTCTGATTGCTTCATCTCCTGTGTAATCTGGGGTCCAAGGATGACTTTGAATGTGTTCCCAGGCCAGTCAGTCAGCCCTTGGTTAGATGTTTTTAGTCTGTGAATCCGTGGCAAAGATTCCCAGATTGTCAGTCATGTCTGAGTTTCTCTAGTACTGCATTTTTCACTTATTGGGTAACAGCCTTTCTGAACTTCAAGTTATGAGTATCAAACAAAAGGAGGGATGTGCAGTATTATTTGCTATATTATGAAGACTTGGAATTAATCATGCCACTCTGTAGGCTTTACTTCCTCTCTGAGATTGTCTCTCTCTATAAACAATAAAGGTTGCTATTCTAGGCCCATGATGTGGAAGCTTGGACTGGGTGGTGAGAAGGGATGGAGTCAGGATGAGGGACTTTGCCCCACCTCCTCACCCCAGGCCTTCCATTTGGTGTCAGTATAGAGGATGTCTTAACAGACCCCTTTCACATTACCTTTCATTGGCCTCACCTCTGCTTCCTTCTTTGTGGTTCCATCCCTTTGATATCTTCTTTGACAGCAGACACTCTCTCTGGAATTCTGTGGCTTTGATCAGATGACATGGATATGCATGGAGATGAGGACCTGCTTGGTACCTTTGACTACTTCGGCTTCACAGCACTGAATGGGGGCCCAACGCAACCTTTCAGCCACTGAAACTGGGGAGCAAGAAATAGGGTTTACCTGTCCAGCATGAACTGTAGGTGTCTCTGGAGACCTACCGGGAATTGACTAAGAGCTTGAAAATCACAAGGCAGAGCCTGAAACCTGATGACCAAACAGTGTGCACGTCCTGCACATTGTCATCAAGCACAACTGGAAGGAACACAGCAAGGTCACCTTCTGCAGAGGGGAGAGAGGCCGATGCCACGCACGACAGTGTTCGTATATGCAGTTTGGGCTCAAAGATGAAGCGAAAGTGAAAGCTGCTCAGTTGTGTCCGACTCTTTGCAAACCCAAGGACTGTAGCCTGCCAGGTTCCTCTGTCCATGGAATTCTCTAGGCCAGAATACTCGAGTGGGTAGCCATTCCCTTCTCCAGGGTATCTTCCCAACCCAGGGACTAAACCCAGGTCCGCCACGTTGCAGGCAATTCTTTATAGTCTGAGCCACCAGGGAAGCCCTCGAAGATGACACCCATGTACATTTCCTCCAGGAGGACATCAGTGTGCTTACAGTGTCTGTTAGCCTCAGATCATCCCTCTTTCTGGCCTTCTTCCTTTCTTCTTATTTACTGAATTCCAAACCATCTGTTCATTCTCTGCCTCCTTTTCCCCCAGGCAGAGATGTGAACACTTCTACAGAGTAATGCCCTCACCTCACAGGGAGTGAGTGTTAGCAGCTCAGTCACGTCTGACTCTTTGTGACCCATAGACTGTAACCCTCAAGGCTTCTCTGTCCATGGAATTCTCCAGGCATGAATACTGGAGTGGTTTATCATTTCCTTCTCCAGGGGATGTTCCCGAGCCAGGGATCAAACCTGGGTCTACCACACTGTGGGCAGATCCTTTACCATCTGTGCCCCAAGGGAAGCCCTTGCAATGTGTCATCAAATCAAGCATCTTGAAGAGCTTCCCCTGGCAGGGCTTTTCCTTCCCTGGGGTGCACATTTCAGAGGGAGACCTATTTGTCATGTTTAATGCGTGCTCCCCAGACAGATGAACACTATAGACATGACAGAATCTTAGGTGAATTTACCTTAATCTTAGGCTGAGTGGGCCTAGGATCCACCGTAGCAATACTGCCCGCCACGTAACCCCCTACCCTGTGTGTGCACAGCTCTGGGATCAGCAATATTGGAGACCTGCTCTAAAATGCAAAAACCACAGTTTTCAGGAAAAAATATCCTGTCCCTGAACTACTTCAGAGCTAGGCTGTCTTGTAGAGTGGGGCAGTGGAGAGGAAGTGGGGAGAGCTGGCCCCGGACAGGAGTCAATTTTATGGATCAAGGTTGGAATCTAGTCCACACTTCAGTAGTGGAAAGTAAGCTGAGTCCTACATGAAACTATATACAGATTGCTTGTCCAGAATGTTGGTCCCTCTCTTTGGCCTCCTCCTGACAGAGAGAGGAAAGAAGATGTGGATATGGCTTTACCATGCTCACTTCCCCCCACCCCACCCCCCAAGTACAGAGAATCCTGCAGTCAGGTAGCTGAGGTTACCATGGACATACACACCTGTACCTCTCACCTGAGCTCTTTCCATCTTCTCTGCAGTGAGGCAGAAAGGGAAGGTCTGTCACCTGTGAACAGGATCTCTGAGAACTAGCTTCTTTTTCTCTGTTCCAGAGGGGTGAACAAGACCCAGTGTCCTTCCTGCTGCCTGCTGTCTGTCTGCATACCTCCCAACTGGCAGGGAGAGCTAAGCCGAGGTCAACCTCCTTTCCAGCCCCTGGTCACCTCTGAGAGGCCAGAGCAGGACAGTAGGGGCTGAAGCAGACTTCCTCCTTCCTCAGAGCCCAAACTTTGGAGAGTCCCTAAACAAAACCCAACCACAGCACCAACAGAAGAGAGCGTATCAGGAGAGTAAGTAAGTTTAGAAAGAATAAATATCCTTGATTATGAGAAACAGAGATTGGGGGCCATCCTCTTCGGGGCACGTGGTAGCTTGTGGAATAATTCATTTTCTCTAATTGAATATTAGAGAAATATTTCTTTGAGAGAAAGTTTCCTGCTCAGAGGAGAAGGGAAAGCTTTCTTGCTGACTCAGTAAAATGCATCCTTGAAGACAAAGACTGGGGTGGCGAGGAGAGCAGCCAGAGGACCCCAGCCTGCTTCACTCGCCCTTAGGGCCTGACTGCGTGTACAGGGGCTCAGGGGATGGGGGTGACCCAGGCACCCTGGTTGATCCATGATTCTGACAGTTTTGTTCTAGATGGGAAAGAAAGTACCTTCATGGGCATTAGTGTGTACACTGACAAGATTTTGATAGAATAGATAAAATTCTGTAGCACTGTTTAATTTATTATAGTTGAAGTGAACTATGTGTATAAAAGAGAGTATCTTTTTCTTTTAACCAGATGGAAACTGTAGTATTTCTAGAAAAAAAGGCTGCAATATATGCTGTTACTGCTAAATCACTTCAGTCATGTCCGACTCTGTGCAGCCCCATAGATGGCAGCCCACCAGGCTCCCCCGTCCCTGGGATTCCCCAGGCAAGAACACTGGAATGGGTTGCCATTTCCTTCTCCAATGCATGAAAGTGAAAAGTGAAAGGGAAGTCGCTCAGTCGTGTCCTACCCTTAGCATGGACTGCAGCCTACCAGGCTCCTCCATCCATGGGATATATGCAGCCTACCCTAAAAATCTATTTCTCTATCCATCAATCTGAACAAAGAAAGACAAAAAGTGTGAGTGAGCAAGGGGATCTTATGGTTAAAAGAGGACAAACTGGGGTCATGGATGTACGTTCATGCAACTCTTCTTTCGGTTTTATCATTTCCCCAAGTTAAAACAATGGCCTTTGGCTCTATCTCCCTCTCATCAAGAGGCATACATCATCTTTCAATTATTACTAAAGTTGATTTAATTTTAATTGTGAAAAATTCAAACGTACACATCAGAGGAAAACTATCACTTCCTACCTTAAAACTGTCATTTTACCATGCCACCTTTAACAAGAGGAGGAACAGTCCAGTTGAATTTCGTGTCCCCATCTCTAGGAGGCAGTGCTGAGCTCCCTCAGGCCCACCTTGCAGATCTGGTAGAAGTCTCCGGTCCCTCACCAGTTCAGGTTCCTGCCGGGAGGGCTTCATTCTGCAAACTTTTGGAGACTTTGGATTTGCGGGACCAGAGGAGGAGCAGTGTAGGTACGAATCCAGTACTGAGGGGCTGGTTGAAAGTCTGTGTGTAAAGTTGAAAGTCCAGTTTCCAACTCATACTCTGAACAGCCCAATTACCTTGCCTTCTCCTTACTAGTCTCTCCTCATGCCCACTTTACCATGGGTAGCAGGGTCATTAGCCTAATTATATTAGAGAATTCCAGAACCAATTCCAGAAAACCCAGGACTGATTCAGAGAAGCCATTCTTAAATTCCGTTCCCCAGAACCGTTTCTGGTACTAAGTTCTGCGTCATTCAGGGTTTGGCCAGAGAAGCATAACTAGCAGGGTATATACTTATGTATGGACATGAGTATGCGTATATATGGACTTTTACAAGAAACCGACTGACACCACTGCAGGGGCTGGCTAAGCATGCCCCAGACTGGTTGGGCAGAAATGGAAGGTCATGAGCAGGCTGAAGTTTCATGGGCATGAGCAGAAGCTTGCTGTCTGCAGGCAACTGGGAACAGAAGATTATGAGTATGGCTTAAGCTGAAGCTTCTAACTTGTAATCAGAGACATCCTCAACTTTGTCACTTGACTAAGTAGCTCTATGTGGGGAAGTATTACAGAAATCAAATGTCAGGAAAGTGGCCACCATCAACCTGGTATTATCTATTGATTTATATCTGTGATCTCCTAGGAGATTTTCCTTTCTACTCATAATGGATATCTCCCATTAGAATGATGCTTTCAACTTAAAAGAATGAAAGTAGGTAGGAAATAACATCCCTTGAGGAGACTTGATTCTTTCCCTGGAACGAACAGATGCCCTCATGGCTTGTCCAGTGCTAGTCTCAGGCAACAGTGTTTTTATGGTAATAAATACTCTTCATTGAATACTTACTGTATGCCGTCTAACTGGTTTCTCACATTTGTGCAAGTCTTGCAAGCAGAGGCACTACCTGCCTTTGTTCCTATCTTCAAGGGTATTTGTACATAGACTTTCCATGTGACTCAGCAATCCTACGCCTAGGTCTTAACCTAAGAGAAATGGAAACAAGTAAACACCCTTATGCAAGAAAGCGAGGAAGAACTAAAGAGCCTCTTAATGAAAGTGAAAGAGGAGAGTAAAAAATTTGGCTTAAAAATCAACATTCAGAAAGTGAAGATCATGGCATCCAGTCCCATCACTTCACGGCAAATAGATGGGGAAATAATGGAAACCGTGACAGATTTTATTTTCTTGGGATCCCAAATCACTGCAGATGGTAACTGCAGCCATGAAATTAAAAGATGGTTGCTCCTTGGAAGAAAGCTATGACCAACCTAGACAGCATACTAAAAAGCAGAGACATTACTTTGCCAACAAAGGTTCGTCTCGTCAAAGCTGTGGTTTTCNGATGGTAACTGCAGCCATGAAATTAAAAGATGGTTGCTCCTTGGAAGAAAGCTATGACCAACCTAGACAGCATACTAAAAAGCAGAGACATTACTTTGCCAACAAAGGTCCATCTCGTCAAAGCTGTGGTTTTCCCAGTAGTCACGTATGGATGTGAGAGTTGGACTATAAAGAAAGCTGAGCACTGAAGAATTGATGCTTTTGAGCTGTGGTGTTGGAGAAGACTCTTGAGAGTTTCTTGGACTGCAAGGAGATCCAACCAGTCCAACCTAAAGGAAATCAGTCCTGAATATTCATTGGTAGGACTGAAGCTGAAACTCCAATACTTTGGCCACCTGATGCGAAGAGCTGACTCATTGGAAAAGACCCTGATGCTGGGAAAGATTGAAGGTGGGAGGAGAAGTGGATGACAGAGGATGAGGTGGTTGGATGGCATCACCAACTCAATGGACACGAGTTTGAGTAGGCTCCGGGAATTGGTGACGGACAGGGAAGCCTGGTGTGCTGCAGTCCATGGGGTCCCAAACAGTCGGACATGACTGAGTAACTGAGCTGAACTGAATTCATACAAAAACCTGAGCGGAAATCAGGTTTATTGCCCATTGTAAAATAATTCAGTTCACTATATTTGAGGTTCCTCTTATGTAACATAACCCTTTGCATTCGTAAGTGACACCTGGCCTTCTTCTCTGCAGAATTAGAGCTGAGGGAACTTTTGCAAATGCTAATATTCTGGCACTACTACTCCTGGGAGCAAGAAACTGTTCATTGTTCTGACTCAGGAGTCTCATGACTTCTGCCACCCTCCATAACTAACTTGCCAACTTGAAAAGAGGGTGAAATTTCAGATTCTTTGAAGTTCTAGATAAACTATTATATGTGTCTGATCAATAATTACAAAAACCCTATAAGGGAAGAATTCTTTTGGGGATGTGGAAACAGATTTAGGGAGGTAAAATTTGCAAAGGTCACAATTTGTAAGTGGCAGAGAAGGTGGTAATTGAGAGTTTTGTCTCTGGGGTTGGATTGTCTGGGTTGAGGTTCTGACCTTACCATCGAATAGCTTGTGTAAGAGAGGGATCTGGTTAGGAATTCTCATATTGTCTCAGTTGTCATGCTCTGTGATTTTTAAAAATTTATTTTTTTAGTTGGAGGATAATTGCTTTACAGTATTGTGTTGGTTTCTGCCATACATCAATATGAATCACCATAGGTACACATTATGTTCCTTCCCTTTTGAGCTTCCCTCCCACCTCCCACCTGATCTCAGCCCCCAGGTTGTCACAGAGCACCCGATTTGCATGCTCTGTAATCTTAAGCATAAAGGCTAGTGAGGAAATATGACTCAATAATTTAATATAAACCAAGTGCTTACTTGAATACACATTGTCAGGACCTCTGCATCATTTGTGGGTTTCCTTGTATAGAAAATAAAAGACAGGAACTAACTGAGTTTTTATGTCTCCTCTAACTCTGAAGTTACATGTTTTAATTTATACTGTACTTCCTCTACTATTTGTGTTTAGAATTCAGAGGTGGACCAGGAAATCCTATGACCTTTGATCTGAGGGTGCTACAATAGATCCTTCCTGTATACCCTCTGACGCTCCAGTTGGAGGAAAGTCGTAATAAAACAGGATCAATTTGATCTTGGAAGTGCAACATGCAAGAAAATACACTGTTTCTAAGAAACTAATGCCAGTGATTCTGTTAGATTTCTGTTGATACTTGTACCTCCAAGGAAATCTTTCTTTTCTAACTACCCTGGCCCGTATCAAGTGAGAAAGTTCAGGTTCCTAAAGTCAACAAAACAGTTTACATAAGGCATAGTTAAGTCATCAGTTTGAGTTAGAAAAATTCCTTTTATTAAGTATGAAAATTTACTCATCTAATTGTATGTATGTTATCTCAAGTGCCTGGAATAGCATGTAGTATGTAGTAGGGGCTCAATAAATTTTTGTTAATTAAATAAATGAATGAATACTGATATAGAGGAATATATTTGCTTTCCTAAGTGAAAAAATGTAAGCCATAGGACAGTTTGATCTTCTTATAACTACATATTTAATATGTATTCTATTACCTACCATCTATCTTTTTATGATAACACAGTGAAAGTGAAAGTGTTAGTTGCTCAGTCGGGTCTGACTCCTTGTGACCCTATTGACTGTAGCCCACGAGACTCCTCTATCCATAGAACTCTCCAGGCAAGAATACTGGAGTGGGTTGCCAATCCCTTCTCCCGTGGATCTTCCCAACCCAGGGATCACTGAGCCACTAGGGAATCCCTGATAATCACAGTAAAAAGACCAAAAAATCTTGCCGCAAACAGGTTCTGTGACATATTATAGTCTTGTACTATTGAAGTAGCTCATGCAAGCTATTTACTATACAAGGGGCAAATTCAAAGCAGTTATCTTGTAGTTAGATGAGTTCTTGATCCAAGTATCTTAGCTTATGTACTTATACTTTTCTGTGCCTTGAAGATGCCACTTTCTTCTCTGCCTTGGATGTTTCAACTTGTTATTTCCAGTGCATGGAATCCTGCCTTATTGACTTAGCTCATGGTTGGCTTCTTCAGCTTTCAGTTTAAAGATCACCTCCTTATAGAGGCATCAGTTGTTTTGCACCCAACATCCATCCATCCTTCTTTTGGTAAAAGAGTGACACAATTTTCCTCTGGAGTCCCACCCTGATTCCTCTTTCAAGCTTGAGGTTTAGGTGGGATGGACCCCCTGGCCAGCTCTAGGTGTGGTCCCAACTGGTGTAAATCAATAAGCATCTTCCTTTACCTGGGCCACCGTGATAGCTTCAGGGATGGGCTTGTAACCCAGTCGGAGCCAAGGAGATGTGAGAAGACGTTTGTTAGGGTTTCTGAAAAAGAAAAGTTAATTCCTACTCATTGAGAGTTTTTGAAAGAGACTTCCCTTTTCCTCTAGGTTCTCGAACAGTAGTTACGCTCTGGAATGGAAGCATGTCTGTGTATTTCTGTAAGAGGGGAGAGCTGGGGTAAGGAGTGGAGAGCAGTGACTGTGGAGGACCTCTGGATGATTTCCTCAAGGAGGAAAGCACAGATGGGAGGCGGGCTGAAAATCTTCTGGAAGGACTTTGAGCTGCTAGACCAAACCCTGCAGGAAATGAGGCCTATTCCCAGACAAGGCAATAAATTCTTTTTAAGCCAAGTTGTTTTGTGTGAGTGTGTGTGTGTGTGTGTGTGTGGTTGTTGTTTGTTTTATAGTTGTTATTTAGAACACAAAGTGTTCTGATCAATATAGCTGTGCAGGGAGGATTTTCCTGATGAACCTATCTAAAGTGATTCTCTTTCCCCATTACTACTTATCATGAACTCTTTTTACTTCCTTTATGTTACTTTACACAATCAAAATTGAATTTTTTGATTTGCTGGTTTACTTGTTTATTATCTGTCTCAGCTATGAGCCTGTAGAGTCTTCAGGGCTGGGCACTTGTGTATCTAGTTCACTAATTATTACCAGCACCTGAAACAATGTCTGAGAAGACAGAAATAGTGTTTATTGGATGAATGGATTAGGAACTTTTCTGTAGATCCAAAAGTGCATTCTCCACCCCTCCCCCAATTTCTCGCTCTATGGCCTTCTTTAAAAGCAAGAAAATAGATAGTTTATAAATACACTGCCTGAGCTCATCAGTATGAATTCTGACAGCATTTTCCAAACAAAATGGAATCATTTTCCTGGAAGCTGGCTTTTAACATGAAATTGTATTGTTTTACCTAACCACAATTAGACTTCCAGAAGTTTTATAGTTTAGTCTCAGACAAAGAATTTTTTTCACCGTCTGCTTTTAATTTTGAAATGGCTCTCCAGAAGGCACACATGGAAAGCGTGTTAAAGCAGAACTTAGGTAGCTTTAGAGGAGGAGCATAATGTTTTCCCCTAGAACTTTAGGTTGGAAATTAATTCTTTACTACTTTTAGGCAAAAAAACAACAAGAATAAAATAGACAAAAAGCTTCTTAATTTTGTGATAGTTGCAGATAATGACCAGGAATAAATGAGATATAAACATAGTAAATGCTCTGAAATATGCAGCATATTTTAGATGCTCTGAAATATGCTGAAGAAACATCTTGGAGAAGATTACTGTGTAGATGACTAATCCTATTTGTAATTTTTAAATTTATTTTTATTTTTGAAAATTTTTTATTTTTATTTATTGAAGTATAGTTAATTTACAATATTGTGTTAGTTTCTGATGTATAGCAAATATATGTAAGACATAATATTTTAGTTACTGCTTTACATGTAATGTAGCAAAGAATTCTGTTTTCTGTGTTTTCTTTTACATTTTCTAAAACATAAACTAGTTTAAGAAAAAATAATAAAATATACAGCAAGATCCTATTGTATATTCATGTTGTTTTCCATTATAGGTTGTTACAGATATTGAATATACAGTAGGATCTTACTGTTTATCCATTTTATTATTTTTTTCTTAAAATTTTTCACTGAAGTATAGTTAGTTTACAATGTTCTGCTGGTTTCAAGCATGCAGCCAGGTGATTCAGTTATGTGCATATATGTGTGTGTTGGTCACTTAGTCATGTCTGACTCTTTGTGGCCCCATGGACTGTAGCCCATCAGGCCCCTCTGTCCATGAGATTTTCCAGGCAAGAGCACTGAAGTTGATTGCATTTCCTTCTCCAGGGGATCTTCCTGACCCAGGGATTGAACCTGGATCTCCTGCATTGCAGGCAGATTCCTTACCATCTGACTATAGGGAAATCCACATGTGTGTATATAGACAGATAATATTTGAATCATTGCTTTACCTGTCATGTAGCGATTAATAGCAAAGGATTTTATTTTCTGTCTTTTCTTTTACATATTCTAAAATATAAACTAGTCTTAAATGGGAAAAGATAAAATTTTAAACATGCACTTTTTCAATATTCTCAGAGTGATTTTTCAATTTTGGGGAGAGTAACACAATAATTTGGAGAAAGAAATGGCAACCCCTCCAGTATTCTTGCCTGGGAAAGGCCCATGGACAGAGGAGCCTGGTGGGCTACAGTCTATGGGGTCGCAGAGTCAGGGATGACTGAACACTGGTTAGCAACACAATAATTTTTCTAATGAAAATACCTTTCTCTGGATATTTAACAATATTCATTAATTCACTTAAAAATAATTATTAAACATCTACAGTATTCTAAGCATCATATTAGACTTTATTTGCACAAGATGACAGGGTTCAAGCTCTTAAGGTGCCTATAAGCTAACTGACAAAGTATGGTAAATGTTCTTAGCACATATTTTATATTTTAAATGTATTGATAATAGGAAATTTAAAAGATGAATTGCTCAAATCTGCCACAATGTACAGTTTTAACCATCTGACCCTGAAATGTGTTATATGACTATTTGGGAAATTTAGTTGATATAGAACCCTGGGACTGCAATAACATAAAAGATCCTCAGTTCAGTTCAATTCAGTCGCTCAGTCGTGTCCGACTCTTCACGACCCCATAGAGGTCATCGAATCCATTCCTTGTGTCAAATAGCAGAATAAAGAAATTCTAGAAAGTAAAAATGTATTCCATTTTGATGTCGTGAGAAATATGACTTTCTAAATATTAAGACGTTTCTGTTCTAGGGTAGTATACTTAAAATGGTAGCTTTAAAGCAGATATTGGAATTCTGCTGCTCTGTCCTTCAATTATAGGACTTAAAAGACAAAAGATTGATTTTTAGGAATTTCAAAACCCAAAAGAGCTAAGAAAGAAAAATGCTTTCTACATCTGGAAAGGAACAGAAGCCTAAATAATTAGTTAGTAGACAGTAAAATTTGAGTAGCATCAGACACAGAGCAAGGATATTTAATCAACCAAAATATTTTAATAATGCAATTATTCTAGTATGTAATCCACATAAGCCTTTCAGTGGTCTTCTTTATTTATGCAGTACCCACCCACGACTTGTCACCATTGTAAGTATTCATTGTGGTTTTTCCTTCAAGAACATCGGACGTGTGTTCTTGACTCCTTGCATAATGCATGAAAGGCCTCCCCTCTTGTCCCCTGACACTGGGCAAAGACCTTTCCTACCTGTGATATCCTCGCAATCAGAGCACTTTTCTTGCCTCTGAATTTCTGTTTTCTCTGCTGATATCTCCTTGTTTAAAAAATATATATATATCCAGGGGAGTGAACACGTGTCCTCCTCCAGCCCTAGTTCACATCAAGGATTCCCTAGTTATTTTTGAGGCATGCACCTGTATTTGAAGCTCACTCTTCTGTTGATTAAAGGCTCAGACTTTGGGAAGCTACATGTTTATTTATAGATTTGTTTCCAATAAAGATGCAAATGATAAGTATAAAGGGCAGTCCTATGATTATGGTGATTAAGGTATCATTTTTCTATGAGACATTCACCAGTTTAATATTTAAACTAGAAGTCATATTCTAACATTCTTCCTCAGAATGCTCTGTGCACCAGTTTTACCAGTTTCCTAGTTCTCTCATTAATTAAAGAGTTGAATAAAATCTTTGAGATGTATTAATTTTTTATATATAAGAGTCAAGTTTTAACTTTTTGAAAACTTTGTATCCCTTTGGAAGCTTCTATTGCTATTTCCAATGAGGCACAGAATCCAGGCCCTGCCCACCCTTTTTTGGGGGTATAATTACCTTGCTACATCAATACGGAATTAATATGGCCAGTGCCCAGGGCCTTCGGGTGGGCTACATGATGCTAACCCTGTTTTCCTCAATGCTTACATAGGTTTGAGAGGGAAGGGCTTAAATTTTGAGGTCAGGCTTAAGAATCTTTGCGGAGATTTGACTAAAGAATATTATTGTTTCTGGCACATTGTAAGTTAAACTGCCTTCCTTTTGGGGCTAGCCAGAGGACTTTATCAAACATACTTTGTATCTGTTGCAAAACATTAGCAGATTCCAACTGAAGTGAAAAGTAAGTGTTAATTGCTCAGTCATGTCCGACTTTTTGCCACCCCATGGGCCCGCCAGGCTCCACTGTCCATGGAATTCTCCAGGCAAGAATACTGGAGTGGATAGCCATTCCTTTCTCCAGGTGATCTTCCTAACCCAGGAGTTGAACCCAGGTCTCCTGAGTGGCAGGCGGATTCTTTACCATCTAAGCCACCAGGGAAGCAAAATGTAAGCATATTCCAACTAACCCTTGTAGAAAAGACTATTGTGAATATAACCAGATGGTAAAATGATGGATATCAGTCCTCTTTGCGTCTCTCCATCTGGTACACGGTACTCTGATTTTCCTCACTTTCCCTTGGAGTCTTAGTGGGAGCTTTACTTATAATGTCTCATTGTTTCCTAGGCAGGGAATGACATATGATCCCAACGGGCCAATAGATGCTCTAGAACTTGACTCTTAAAGGTGCAACCCACCATCTGAAATAGTGACTGTGGCTCATTCATCCCAAGGTCAGCGCCCTGAAGAGGCTGCCAGCTGGTTCCAGGCACCTGAACCTCCATAAGTACCTGGGCCCTGTCCTTTCTCAGGCCTGGTTCTTCAAGTTGCTTTCTATTCTGTGAGCTATCCTGTGACTTCCAATTTGTTCCAAGTTCCCAAAAAACTTCCTTTTGTTATCCAGGGTCGATTTATATTGTTTGTACCTGGAGAACACTAAGTGATAGATTTGCTGATTATATGTCTCATTAAAATGAAAACAACAAACATTCTATTGTTTTCTTATTGCCTGTTAAAACTAAGCATAGTAATTGTAAGAGCTAATGAATAACGTTGACTAAGTGCTTGTCTTTGTTCAAGAATAGCCTATTTAATCCTCACAGTGGCCCTATGACATGAAGAAACTGAAGGTCAGAGGGGTAAAGTAACTGGCTCTAGCTTACATGCTATTAAGTCGTGGGGCTGGGGTTTGAACCTGGGCAGTCTGACACCCAGTTCCTAGCTCTTCATCAGATTTCTCCCTGGGACAAAAACACCCTGTTAACTGATTGAAAAAGCCACCTTGCAGGTGACTTACTGCTGTTGAGTGACTTATTCTCAGGATGATTTTTACTTTTCGAATCTAACACAATTCAACAGTTGACTTGAAGCTATATGTTTATTGGCATGAAGGAGAGCATTCTGTGCTTTCTGAATGTGGAGTGGCTCTGCAGTGGATTGAAGGAAGGGGTTTCAGTTCTTCAAGGTGACTCTCTGGGTTTCTGGAAGGAGTTTCCCCAGGTTTTCTGTGCTAGTACTATGTGAAGGATCAACATAGCAACTCTGGACTCCTTCCTTTGGTGTGCTGGGAGAATCTGAATCAATGTTTTGTATAGATAGGACTGTAGACTGCAGATTAGGAATTAATCTTCAGCTCTCTTCTCTCTCACTGAATCTGCATTCTCTGCTTTCTTTAAATCTCTCTTCTACCCTTTTGAGGTCTGCCCTATCGAAGACCCATCCAACTGGACACAGAGCTGACTGAGGAGGTGACTGCAGAAGACCCATGCTGTGTCATCTTTCCTCTACTTACCCGCCTGCTTATTTTTGCCTCATTAACCTGTCTGAGCACCAGAATCGCTGGGGAAATCTTTATAGTCATGTGGGTTCCCAGGCCTATTCCAGGCCTCTTAGAAGTGGGATCCAGGAATCTGAGTCTTACGTTTAGGGTCCTTTGCAAAGGAAAGAATTCTGAGAATCCTTGGGTTCTTTTGACCCTTACCGTGGTCTTTAATTTCTTTGAATATTGATTGCCCAATCTGTAGAAGGGGGAAACAAGATCTGCTCTGTTTGCCTTACTGGTTATTATGAGGCTGCTGACTATGAAAACATTTTGGTGAAAGCTTTACTGTCCTTCTTTTAAAGAAAAAGCAGTTTGTAAAAGATGTTTTTACACTGCCAGGGAAATGGAAGCTTGCAAGGTACCAGTGTCATAAAGACACACAGTTCTCTCAAATGCAGATGGTGTAAGACATGTTTATGGAGACTCATTGCCATTGCTGGGCCTGGATCTACCTAAGAACAGAAGTCATTCTGAAGAGGAGTATAGGGAATCCTCCACCTGCACCACTACCACAATCCCAAACCTGGACAACGAGGCTGAAAGTTCTTTTAACAAAGAAAAGCCTTTTATTCCATAAATAAGGCTCTTCTTATCTTCAAAACGAAGACCATGGCATCTGGACCCATCACTTCATGGGAAATAGATGGGGAAACAGTGGAAACAGTGTCAGACTTTAT
>SJYV01053988.1:0-10983 GCA_006410875.1 Neotragus pygmaeus | reverse complement strand
AGACTTCTTAGGTTTAAAAAAAAAAAGCCTCCTTTATCTCTGGTCTAAATTTTGGCTTGTGAAGTAGAGTTGAGAGCTTTACTGGAGTTAAAATGACTGCTTGGCCCCTGCTGGCCAGGACTGTCACTCCAGCCTCTTTCTGGAGGCCTGTCTGTCACAGGTCAGGTTACTCATTTTGCAATATGATATCATCTACATTTGACAGATTTCTTTGGGTGTTTTGTTATTTTTTTTCCCACATATAAAAATCTCACTTGGATGGTTTGATCATTCATATAATCATTGTTTGATTATTTCGAAAGCCATCCTTTTTGCCTATTCTTAAAACTGAATGTTTCAGAAGCTCTTCTTCCTTCTTGGTGCTTTAAGTAGATCAGAGTCCCTACCTGGGACTCCATGGTCCAGGTGGGTCACCGTACGCTGCTTTTGCTGACCCAGACATCCATATTCAGTCTCTCCTAATCTTGCTATGCTCCCTGGCTTTTACATCCCTTGTTGTGGGTTTTTAGATCACAGTTATTGTTAAGACAGTTTTTTCTAAGACTTCAAGTCTGCTTTAAGCATATTAAAAAAAANACCCGAACCCTCCTGGGGTTCGGAGGAGGAATTAGATTTTGCTTTTATGCTTAGTGCAAAAGTCAACCTCATGTATTGAGCAATAATTCTGTTTTTCTCATCTTTCTCCTGAGAAAATAGGAAATTAAGTGTATCCCAGGAGAGTGACTTGGAATTGATGAAGTGGCACCTTGTCTCATTAAGAGGTAGTTTGGGGCTTACTTGATTTTATTCGGGGACTGCGGCTGATGACAATAAGGTAAATGTTGCATTTCCACCGGCTGCTGGTTGGTTCACGTGACCCAGACACCTCGCTGCTTCTCAGATGATTCAAGGAGATGAACCCCAGGACTGCAATGCACTTCATCATTTATAAAAATTTGTCAAGTACTGTCTGAAACTGCTAGCCTGTTTTCTTGTTTTCAGTCAAGCACTCAGCCTTGGGAAAAACATTCAGCCTTGAAATACCTGGCCTGAAGGATTGTCACTTGCATTTTATAGCCCGGTCACCATTCACTGAATGTATCTAGGAAGAGTGAGTCTGTGTGTNCTGCTAGCCTGTTTTCTTGTTTCCAGTCAAGCACTCAGCCTTGGGAAAAACATTCAGCCTTGAAATACCTGGCCTGAAGGATTGTCACTTGCATTTTATAGCCCGGTCACCATTCACTGAATGTATCTAGGAAGAGTGAGTCTGTGTGTATTCTCTAAGTCCTCAGCTTTCAGAGAGAAAGGGGGCCTCTATTTAAGGGATAAATAAACAGTGCAATCAGGTCAGCATGTTGTTTTAGAAACAGTTGCCTTTGCCACACAATTCCGCAAAACTGACCAAAACTATGCCATTTGTCCCCAGATAGGAAGCACTTCCTGCACCACATGCAAACCTGTAGATCTAGAAATTCATCTCAGCTTCAGACTTGCACATAAAACCTGCCTGTGGTTTCTCTACATAGCTGCTTCAGCTATCAGCCTGAAAGCAGAGGTCAGCAACGGAACACAGTAATATTTTTAAAGGAAGTCTGAAATTTGAGAGAAACAATAGGAAACAGAAGCAGAAGGACAAAGTCAGAGGCGCTGGGAGAAAATCTGCAATGTTTACTTGAACTGGACATGAGCCCTCCGTCCCCTTCAAGTTCCAGCCTCTTCCTGAAACCAATGCTTACAATGTAACTAAATATTTATTCAGTTGCTTTCAACTCAATTGCACCACCCACAGAACCTGCCGTGTTAATCTGTGAACTTTGGCTTAACTAGAGCAAGGCTTCTGAGCTCTGCCCAGTTCCCACCTTTCTAACTCCTCCCCTCTGTCCAACCTTACACCCCCATATTCCACAGAAGAGGTCCTGCCCATGAATTGCATGTAGGGCCAAGTGGGTGGACATGAAACAGTAGCTGACAGAAGCTCTAAATAAATGAGATTCCTGGGGAGTGGTCCTCAAGGTCTTTGGGAAGAAGATGACGTAGTATGCCCAGCAACCCTCTGAAATACTAAGGAAGGCATTGGTTTATGTATGGTAGCATAGGCGGAAGCCACATGATTTATTTTGACCACTAAAGGAAATAATGACTTCAACAGGGTGGGAGATGTGTGGAGCAACCTCCAGTCCATTGCTTCCCCATGAGGTTCTATCCCTATCTTTATACTTCCATAGTGCTTATCATATAGATATTATAGATATATAGATATTATAGGTATAGATAGACATCGATATTATCTATCACATAGACTTGTACCCCTTTCTCTATATTTCTAACACTGTTTAAATGGCTTATTTCCTAAGCCATGTCCACCTTTTTGTGAGCCCAAGCTCCTTTGTCCATGGGATTTTTCCAGGCAAGAGTGCCTATCTCTATATTTCTGACACAGTGTTTATCATATACAGTAAGTCTCCTATGTGCAAACCTTTAAGCTGCAAACTTTCCAAAGTTTGCAAAGATGTGAGCATGTGTGCCAACCCCTGTATGCCAGCTGTTTGTTCTGCACTACTATACTTTTCAAGGTACCGTACTGTAAGATTTTAAATGGTCTCTTTATTTCTTGTGTTTGTTTTTTATCTATGTATTTTTTGGTGGAAAGCATCAAATTCTATTACAGAATAGTTCTATATAGCTGATTGTGTTAGTTAGGTACCTAGGCTAACTTTTGGACTTACAAACAAATTGGACTGGTTCCAAATGGAACTGGTTCGTATATATGGGGGACTTACTCTAATAAGTGACTAGTAATGTTGGTTGTTTGAATAAATGATTGACTCCTTCATTCTATTTCACCTCTGAGACCATATTTTTTTAAAAAATTAATAGGTGGCCAGGGTCTTCTTACTATGATTACCAGGGGGTATTGCCTAAGAACCAACACTGGCTTGAACAGTACTTCTCAAACTAGGCATCTTTTTAATACAAAGATTCTGATTTAGGTGGTCTATGAAGCGATCTGATATCCTGCATTTTTCACGCCATCCCAGATGATGCTGGTTTTGCTGGTTCACAGAACACGAAAGGTTAGAAGACACCGGATCATCCAACAATATCATAATGATTACTATTCCATAGTAGGAATGAATGACTAGGCTGAAAATGATATGAGGATGAAGAGAGAGATTACAGAAAACTCACAGAGAATAGATGAGCCATAGTCCAGAACGCACTGATTTTTGTGAGCCAAATAAGCTTTTAGCCTACTATGGTTCAACTGTTGCAGAATATATAGTATTTGTTGATTCCTCTGTTCTTTTAAATGAGGTGTTCATTTGAAATGTGGCCAGCTGTCAGAAAGCTTGCAACAGCTTGCAAGTTTTGGGGTTGATGCCAACTTCCTGACCTTTCCACCCAGAAGAGAAATGTCTCCAGATTTTTTACAAAGCTTCGACTCTAGGACATGGGATTCTGTACAAACATGCCAGAGGAATCAATCTATTGAATATGAAGTTAAGGAAAATAAGATCAGCTACTTAGAGTTAAAAATGAATTAAATGTCAATAAACTTGTATAACTTTCTAGGCACTACCCTACAATTTCTACTGGCCATTCTGCATTCTGCCTTAACATACTTCCCATGTCTTTCACCAGGGATTCCCTGGTGGCTCAGAGGATAAAGCATCTGCCCGCAGTGTGGAGATCCGGGTTAGATCCCTGGGTTGGGAAGATCCCCTGGAGAAGGAAATGGCAGCCCACTCCAGTATTCTTGCCTGGAGAATCCCATGGTCAGAAGAGCCTGGCGGGCTACAGCCCACGGGGTCGCAAAGAGTTGGACACGACTGAGCGGCTTCACTCACTTCACATGTATTTCACACATACCTTGCTGTTCTCCTTCTCACATCCATGAAAGCTGGTTCCTCCTAAACTTTTGAGAAATCAGGGCAAAACAGCTTCACATATTTATCCACAGTACAAAAAAACATGTTAGGAATATCTTAGGAAGTGTTCCACACACATGGATCCCTCTTTCTTAAGTCCAGTGATCTTTCTGATTCTATGATAATCAAAATTTTGATCCTTTAGAACACATTTCTGTTCAGGTATTCATTTTTTAATGTTTTTCCTCCAAAACTGCTCTGCTTCTCAAAAATCTTTCAATTTAACCTCATGAAATCTAAAACTGACTTCTCCTATTCATGTATTTTCTATTTTTTTGATTGTCACTGTGGCATAAACATCAAACAAATTTCATCTGGCCTGAAAGTGAAAGTCGCTCGGTTGTGTCCGACTCTTTGTGACCCCATGGACTATACAGTCCACAGAATTCTCCAAGCCAGAATACTGGAGTGGGTAGCCTCTCCCTTTTCCAGGGGGATCTTCCTAACCCAGGGAATGAACCCAAGTCTCCTGCATTGCAGGCGGCTTCTTTACCAGCTGAGCCACAAGGGAGGCCCAAGAATACTGGAGTGGGTTGCCTATCCCTTCTCCAGCAAATCTTCCTGGCCCAGGAATCAAACCAGTGTCTCCTGCATTGCAGGTGGATATTTTACCAACTGAGCTATCAGGGAAGCCCAACCAGATGTCAATATTTCCAGATTTTACACAATTATGTATCTCACCAATCTCCAGGAATCTCACCCCAAGGTATATCACATTGATTGTGAGAAATGATACCAACATGCAAATAACAAAATACAGTGTATGATAAATCATTTTCTTGCATATTCTCTGAGCCTACTTTTTAAAAAGATGGCAATAAAGAAAAACAAGGTGATTCTACCAAGCTGACTTATTATTTAGCGAACTATTGTGGAACTTCAGCTTAAATACTAAGTGTAAAAGGACTGAAACAGTAGATTTTTCAAGCCAGAGCTTATGATTGTAAGATAAGCAAGCAATATAAGGAAATTTGCTAACAAAGTACCCAGGGCTTACTCAGAATAGCTATCACTGAAACTATGGGAGGAGCCCAGTTCACCATGCAACCTGAGGATTCCTCTGTTCCAGGTTATGTATCTCCCTTCCAGAATGACCTTTCTTCATTATTCCGTGTAAGGTTCCCAGATGCTTCACATCTGAGTGGGTACTATTTGCAAATAGCCAGCTCACAATATGATATTCTAATGGTGGAAGGAAAAGTGTTAGTCGCTCAGTGGTGTCTGACTCTTTGAGACCACATGGACTCAGCCCTCCAGGCTCCTCTGTCCATGGAATTCTCCAGGCAAGAACACTGGAGCGGGTTGCTATTCCTTTCTCCAGAGAATCTTCCTGACTCGGGGATCAAACCCAGGTCTCCTGCATTGTAGGCAGATTCTTTACCATCTAAGCTACCAGGGAAGCCCAGTCCTAAAGGTACTAAGCCTTGTTTCTAAAAGTTTGTCTGAGGTACCATTTGTATTGTGGTAGCAGCCATGACACATAGTTGGCTTGAGTTGACATGTTTTAAGGGTTTATCAATATATGTTGCTTCTAAAATACATGTAAAGCAGCTCATCAGTCTTTACTCAGTATCACCCTTCAGGTTTCTCTGATTATCTTATTTTTAAGCTTAAATATATCCTCTTAGATGTTATTTTTTACATATTTTATGCATAATTTTTCTCGATGGTAATGCAAATGACTCGAGGACAGCGAGTGTCCTATAAACACATGTAATGTTTTCTATGGGTGGTTTAGCATGTAAGAAGTTCTCAAAATCAAACAAAAATGTTACTTAAATTGCTATTTTACTAAATTTAATTTCTTTTTCAAATAAATATCCTTTATATACATTTGTGTGTAAATGTATTTGAGACATAAAGACTTAACACATGAAACTAATGTGATTAAAAGAAACTAAATTATCCTCAATATGATATGGATAAATAAATTATGGCATAGCTGTATAATAGAGCATTATTCTGTCAATAACTCTATGCTGTGGAAAATATTTAACTTTAAATGTTCAGAATATAATGTTAGACTTTTAAAAATCAAGATAAAAAATAAATCCTTCCACCAGTTGCTAATAATGATCTCTAGGAGTAGTAAATATATTTGTCAGAACTCTTAGATGATTCAGCAAAAAGAGGAATTTATTCATATAATACCAGTTTATATCATGTGTCTTCTTAAGGTTGGCAGTGCACTGAGCCTCAGGAAAAACTAAAATGAGGAGTTCGGATGCTGTCAGCACTCTCTCTCTGGAAAACAAAGGAAAAATAACAATAATAACAATCATATCAATAATTGTATTAAATGTCAACACTTTAAATAAATCTTAAAGTGTGTCAGGCTTCGTTTGAAAACACAAATGATAACACAGAGCCATGTATATCCTGGATAGGTAGATACGTTAAAAAGATACCTGTGTCCTTTAAAAATAAGGAGTTGAAAATAAAAGGATATAAAAATATATTTTATGTAAATACTAATTATAGGAAGATTGGTACGATTATATTGATATCAGAGAGGAAACTTAAGTATTAACCAGGGCTGGGTGAAGCACAAGCTGGAATCAAGATTACCAGGAGAAATATCAATAATCTCAGATATACAGATGACACCAGCTTTATGACAGAAAGTGAAGAGGAAATGAAAAGCCTCTTGATGAAAGTGAAAGAGGAGAGTGAAAAAGTTGGCTTAAAGCTCAACATTCAGAAAACGAAGATCATGGCACCTGGTCCCATCACTTCATGGCAGATAGATGGGGAAACAGTGGAAACAGTGTCAGACTTTATTTTTGGGAGGGCTCCAAAAATCACTGCAGATGGTGATTGCAGCCATGAAATTAAAAGACGCTTACTCCTTGGAAGGAAAGTTATGACCCACCTATACAGCATATTGAAAAGCAGAGACATCACTTTGTCAACAGAGGTCCATCTAGTCAAGGCTATGGTTTTTTGAGTAGTCATGTATGGATGTGAGAGTTGGACTGTGAAGAAGGCTGAGCACCGAAGAATTGATGCTTTTGAACTGTGGTGTTGGAGAAGACTCTTGAGAGTCCCTTGGACTGCAAAGAGATCAAATCGGTCAATTCTAAAGGAAATCAGTCCTGAATATTCATTGGAATGACTGATGCTAAAGCTGAAACTCCAATACTTTTGCCACCTCATGCGAAGAACTGACTCATTGGAGAAGACCCTGACGCTGGGAAAGATTGAAGGTGGGAGGAGAAGGGGACAACAGAGGATGAGATGATTGGACGGCATCACCGCCTCAATGAACATGGGTTTGTGTAGACTCCGGGAGTTGGTGATGAACAGGGAGGCCTGGCATGCTGCAGTCCATGGCATCACAGAGTCGGACATAACAGAGCAACTGGACTAAACTGAAAGGAAATTTTTTGAATGCAAAACATAAATGTAAAATATAGAACACTTGTCTCAAGAATTAATAGAAAACTCATACAAAAACTAGTGAAGACAGACTATTTCAACAAAACTATTAATCAGTCTGCTCTGACTGATATTTAGAAAATGCTAGACAGTGATTGGGCTTCACAGGTGGCTCACTGGTAAAAGAATTCCCCTGCCAGTGCAGGAGATGCAGAAGACATGGGTTCAATCCCTCAGTGGGGAAGATCCCCTCGAGGAGGAAATGGCAACCCACTCCAGTATTCTTGTCTGGGAAATCCATGGACAGAGGAGCCTGGTAGGCTACAGTCCACGGGGTCACAAAGAATAGAACACCACTGAGCAAACGTGCCTGAGACAGTGATTGCAGAAAATATTCAAGTGTGCATTGAGCATTTGTCCAAATGTAGTATATACTAAGCCATATTATAAATCTTAATAAATTATTGAAAAATTAATATCATTTAAAGAGAACTCTAAGAAAGCTAAAAGGCAAACCACAAAAATATGGAAATAAATACCATTTGGCATAGCTAAAGGAGTACAAAGTGGATACCTCTAAGGAAGAGAACTCATAGAGGGAAAGAGAAGTGGTATTGGGGCTTCCCTGGTGGTTCACGCAGTAAAGAAACCACCTGCAATGCAGGAGACCTCGGCTCAATCTCTTTGTTGGGAAGATTCCCCTGGAGAAGGGAATAGCAACACACTCCAGTATTCTTACCTGGAGAATTCCATGGACAGAGGAGCCTTGGTAGGTCACAAAGAGTTGGACACAACTGAGCGATTAATTCTTTTTTATATAAAATATGTTACTTTATGTGTATTATTTTGATAAAGTTAAATATAAATTATATCAACAATGTGTGTGTATTAGTCACTTAGTCATGTCCAACTCTTTGTGACACCATGGACTCTAGCCCATCAGGCTCCTCGGTCCATGGAATTCTCCAGGCAAGAGAAACTGGTGTGGGTTGCCATTCCCTTCTCCAAGGGATTTTCATTTAATAAAGTACAAAAAATATACTTAATCTTAATAAGTACTAATATCTTCTGCTTCAAAATTAATCTTAATAAATTAGAGAAGAAAAGACACTAACTTGTTAAAGAACCTTTATATTACTTCAAATATTGACGTTGTGCTTAAAGGGAAAATGTGAGAAGCAATATTACTAAAGCAAGATACAGTATGCATTATCACCCTTAATATTTAACAATGTTCTACAAATTCTAACTGATGTACAATGGAAATAAAAATATAAAAGAAACATACATAGTCCTCATTATTTAGTTGCTATAATCATCTGTGTGCCTGAGTGCGTGATATCACTTCAGTCATGTTCGGCTCTTTGCAATCCCATGGATTGCAGCCCCCCAGGCTTCTCTGTCCATGGGATTCTCCAGGTGAGGATCCTGGAGTGGGTTGCCATGCCCTCCTCCAGGGGATCTTCCCAACTTGGGAACTGAACTGCATCTCTTATGCCTCTTGCATTGGCAGGCAGTTTCTTTACCACTATGCCATCTGGAGAACATGTAAAATTAAAAATCTTAAATAAAAATGCCAGTTTTAAGTTTTCTCTGAAGGTGCAATTACAGATTTTTTAAACTTTTGCTTATCTGTATTCTTAATATTTATAATGAAAAGTATTATTTTATAATTTAAAAATTATAAATATTAAATGTTTAATTCAAGTGCAAATGTGAGAACAATTCTGTATATAGTCACAATTCAAATTTTTCATATTTTACTCGTGTAAATTCTAAGTATCAAAAAAGTTAAAGAAGTATTTACTGGAAGTATGTGTTTTATCAGTTTTCTGAGACAGAACAAGTACTATGTACAAAAATATAAAATTCCATCCATATGTTGAAATTTATTGTAATTTTAGAAAATTTCCCCAAGATTGCAAAGCACTACAGTATAAATTCTTCATAGATGAATGAGGTTAATCAGCTTATATTTTAAGGATACAATCAACTTAAAAGGATTTTAGGGGCAAGATGCACTAAATATATCCTAAGTTCAGTAAGTTTTCCCTCTTTAGTTCAACAGGTTATTCTACATTCCTTCAGAATTCATCCTCATTTAGACGTCTGAATTAATGTGAGTAAAAGAGACATTTGTTATTCTGACTCTTCCTTTTTCCTCCCTTTAGACTCAGGAAAATAATATAGCCATCTTTCATTTCCTCAGACAAAGCAGTTTAATAAGTTAATGATGTGTCCTCCATTACATCAAATTTAAAGTAGCTGGCAGTACCTAAAGATGTAATTTCAGCCCGCTGTGACAAGGCTAGTGGGTGATGCCTTGCTGGAGTTCAGTAACATCTGTATGTGATGCTTAATTGGCCATGGTATACCACAACTTTTATAATTCTGCTCTTTGAAAGCAAATCAGACTATTGTTCAACTTAGAAAGTCTACAAAAGGTGTATCTTGCCACTGTAATAGTGATTTCTATAATAGTGATCAGTTGCATCTTTGTAATGTTTATTTCTTTATTTCTGGCTGTGCTGGATCTTCCCTGCCGCCAGGGCTTTCTCTCTCATCTCAGTGAGCGGGGTCTTCTCTCCAGTTGCGGTGCGCAGGCTTCTCATTGTGGTAGCTTCTCTTTTGCCCAGNTTGCATCTTTGTAATATTTATTTCTTTATTTCTGGCTGTGCTGGATCTTCCCTGCCGCCAGGGCTTTCTCTCTCATCTCAGTGAGCGGGGTCTTCTCTCCAGTTGCGGTGCGCAGGCTTCTCATTGTGGTAGCTTCTCTTTTGCCCAGCTCAGGCACCAGGGCACTCAGGCTTCAGTAGCTGTGGCACGTGGACTCAACAGCTGAAGCTCCTGGGCTCTAGAGCACAGGCTCAATAGTTGCGGTGCATGGACTTAGATGCTCCGAGGCATGTGGGATTTTTCCAGATCAAGGATCAAACCCATGTCTCCTACATTGACACACGATTCTTTACCACCGAGCCACCTGGGAAGGTGTGATTAACTGTATTTTAAAAACAATATTTAACAAACAAATTAAATGACCAACTTATGCATTACTACTCTAAAAACTGGAGATCAGGTTTCAAGGCATGGATATGCGTGTCTCTGCATCAATTTTTTTTTTAATATTTAAAATCTTCCATGAAAAAGTCCTTAATGGAATTTTTTTCCCATTCATTCATTTCAAATCCTCTCTACAATTCACATGATTACCATTGAGATAATTGAGCTATATGCTAACTTCTAATGCAAGACTACCTTCTTTCTGAAACAAATACAGATTTATACAAGATTTGGATATATTTTAATTAAAGTCTTCTCATATGTTTATTATGAAACACTAATGATAGTAAAGCTAACCTTTAAGAAAAAAACCTTACATATGTATTTTATAGTATTTCCTTTCAAAATCTTATCTCTTTGCTCTGAAATATGGACTCTTTTAATGTGAATTCATGACCAAACCTCAGAAGGTCATGATCACTCTGAATATTTGGAGGAGTAAGCACATTTTTCAACAAGAGTCCCTAATTTTCATCAGTTCAAAAAATATCAGTGAGCTAGAAATGTGAAGGTAACAATTTTGGGGCCAAAGGAGAGGCTTTATTTTTATTTATTCTATAGTGATATTTCTCTGCTTCTGTTAGGTCCATACCATTTCTGTCCTTTATCGAGCCCATCTTTGCATGAAATGTTCCCT
>SJYV01053987.1:17328-52746 GCA_006410875.1 Neotragus pygmaeus | reverse complement strand
ACTAGACAGACCTTTGTTGGCAAAGTAATGTCTCTGCTTTTGAATATGCTATCTAGGTTGGTCATAACTTTCCTTCCAAGGAGTAAGCGTCTTATAATTTCATGGCTGCAATCACCATCTGCAGTGATTTTGGAGCCCCTAAAAATAAAGTCTGACACTGTTTTCAGTGTTTCCCCATCTATTTGTCATGAAGTGATGGGAACAGATGCCATGATTTTCATTTTCTGAACTTTAAGCCAACTTTTTCACTCTCTTCTTTCACTTTCACCAAGAGGCTTTTTAGCTCTTCTTCACTTTCTGCCATAAGGGTGATGTCATCTGTATATCTGAGGTTATTGGTATTTCTCCTGGCAATATTGATTCCAGCTTGTGCTTCTTCCAGCCTAGCATTTCTCATGATGTACTCTGCATATAAGTTAAATAAGCAAGGTGACAATATACAGCCTTGACATACTCCTTTTCCTATTTGGAACCAGACTGTTGTTCCATATACAGTTCTAACTATTGCTTCCTGATCTGCATATAGGTTTCTCAAGAGGCAGGTTAGGTGGTCTGGTATTTCCATCTCTTTCAGAATTTTCCACAGTTTATTGTGATCCACATAGTCAAAGGCTTTGGCTAGTTGATAAAGCAGAAATAGATGGTTTTCTGGAACTCTCTTGCTTTTTCCATGATCCAGTGGATGTTGGCAATTTGATCTCTGGTACCTCTCTCTGCTTTTTCTGAAACTAACTTGAACATCTGGAAGTTCACGGTTCATGTATTGCTGAAGCCTGACTTGGAGAATTTTGAGCATTACTTTACTAGCATGTGAGACGAGTGTAATTGTGTGGTAGTTTGAGCACTCTTTGCCATTGCCTTTCTTTGGAATTGGAATGAAAACTGTCCATTTCCAGTCCTTTGGCCACTGCTGAGTTTTCCAAATTTGCTGGCATATTGAGTGCAGCACTTTCAAAGAATCATCTGACCTACCCCACATCCGAGGTCAGGGGCAATGGCCGAGAGGAGCAACCCCACATCCAAGAAGCAGTGGCTGTGCAGGCACAGAAGTGCCAAGAGGAGCTACTCCACATTCAAGGTCAGGAGGGGCAACTCGTCCAAGGTAAGGAGCTGAGGCTGTGCTTTCCTGGAGCAGCTGTGAAGAGATACCCACGTCCAAGGTAAGAGAAAACCAAGTAAGATGGTAGGTGTTGCGAGAGGGCATCAAAAGGCCATAATCACAGAAAACTAGCCAATCTGATCACACAGACCACAGCCTTGTCTAACTCAGTGAAACTAAGTCATGCCATGTGGGCCACGCAAGAGAGACGGGTCATGGTGGAGAGGTCTCACAGAATGAGGTCCACTGGAGAAGGGAATGGCAAACCACTTCAGTATTCTTGCCTTGAGAACCCCATGAGTAGTATGAAAAGGCAAAATGATGGGATACTGAAAGAGGAACTCCCCAGGTTGATAAGTGTTCAATATGCTACAAGAGATCAGTGGAGAAATAACTCCAGAAAGAATGAAGAGATAGGGCCAAAGCAAACATAATACCCAGTTTAGCATTACTGGAGTAAAATTTCCTAGTTTAAAAATCCCAATTTTGCCACTTACTAGCTATTAACATAGACAAGTCATTTCATTTGATATTTTTACACTTTGTATCTTACATCCATAAAATAAAGATGAGATAATACCAGTCTGAAGACATTTTAGTAAAGATTAAATTAGAGTATATAGGAAATATTTGACAAACATTTGCATCTGACATTCTTATTACTTGAGCACTAGAACCTAGACCTCCCACCATCTAGTGCAGGGATCCTCTCCTTGTATAAAACTTATACCCACTCTGTCACGCATGACTCCTTAATTCCCAGTTTCTGAAATTTCTCAAAGTGAATGTCACGACCAAACAATAGTTTTCCCACTCACTTGTATCAAGAGCCTGCTCTAATCCAAGGTCTCTGGTCTTCTGATACCTTAAAGTTCTGTAAACAGAAGATGTTTAAGGATCTATGAAAAAATTTTTCAGAGCTCAGTATTCGACTCACCTTCCTTAGAATCACAAAGATTCATTTATGAATTCCCCCAAAATCAACTGAATCACATATCTTGATTTAGGGCCCAGGAAACTTTTTCCCAAATGTTACACACTGAAATTGTATATGTGTTTCTCATCTGCATTAAGAAATCAATGGTGAGATACAAGTGAGAACTGGAGAAATGGCCATAGTGATAAGGGAAGAATTAGATTAACTCCAGCAACTAGGTACCATGAAGAATTTAGAGTATTATTCCTAGCCTCTTGTTATGAGTTGTTGACTAAGGTCTTAAGCGTATTAAATACTTGTAAGTATGAAACAAGTTAAGTATATTTAAGGATTAATCTGAGTAATTCTAATGACAAGTACTCAAAGCATTTCAAGGGCCAGTGAGACACGAATTGAACTAAATTATCTGAGAAGAATAACTTGATAGGACTTAAAATATAGATGAATGTGTGGGTGAGGAAAAGGTTTTCTATCTGAGGTAAGGCAAATAGGCGATTCTGAGGAGGTGGTAATGAATGCAATGTAAATGGCTAATGAAAAATTAGATAGACAAATGGAGAATAAAATTTTCATAAAGTCTACAAAGGGCTTCCGCAGTGGCTCAGTGGTAAAGAATCCACCTGTAATGCAGGAGACAGAGGAGATGCGGGTTTGATAACTAGATCAGGAAGGTCCCCTGGAGAAGGGAATGGCAAGCCACTCCGGTGTTCTTGCCTGGAGAATCCCAAGGACAGAGGAACCTGGCAGGCTACAGTTGATGGGGTCACAAAGAGCCAGACACAGCTGAGCACACATGCACACACACACACTCACAGTCTTCAAACAAGCAGCATGGCAACATCTAATACACAGGATTTCAAAGCTTCATTGTGGTGCACTAGGTCAAAAGAAATGACTGGATCCATATTAAAATGTATCTATGTAATTCTAGAACATCATGAATTTAGCTCCAGCACTCTCAGAGTCCTTGTCATCTTACCACAGACTCAGCTGGAAATGTTTAAATTGGTTTCTATAAGGAGATGACAACTGAGCAAAGAAAGAATGTCATTAGAGGCAGCAACCAAGATCCTTAGAAATTCTGCCAAACGCTTGAATATAAAGGGAAAAAATACAAAGAAACACATTGAAGTTCAGAGACTTGCCTATTTCAACCTCGTCTTTCCAGCTGGGTCTCACTGGGCTACAAGCCAAGAACAGAAACCTGAGTGGGTTCTCTTCAGTTATCTGTATGTGCAGCAGGACCAACTACACAGCTTATTTTTAAATACTATCATAGCTAAATGGGAACAAGCAGCCTCGCTCATTTAATGATATTCTAAAATATAGTCACATTTTTTTCTCAGGGTTTTGTATTGCATTTAATAATTCTTAAACTATAGCCCAGATGACTTAGGAAACCCACAGCAAACTCAACACTTCATCTGCATTTTTTATCTTATAAGAAAGAAAAAAGGAATATTCTCTTTCCAATCCTCAATCTAATTGATCTCATCTTTCATATTGCTCCAGGTTCCACGACTGTATTAGGGGTTGAGACAATGCATGAGACTCCTGTGTGAGCTGCCAGAAGTAATAAGGATTGTGTTGAGTCCTTACAGAATATTTCAGAGGAAACGAGAAGCTTTTTATCGTGTTGGTAGAAAAGCTTGTGCCAGGGTCTGTGTTCTTTCTAGACTTTGAAGCAAGACCAAGATCCCATCCCACCTCTAGTGTAAAGATACTATCAGCATTCTCCTGTATACTGCGTATCACCTAATTATCTAAAAGCTCATACTTTATCCCAAAGCTGAGCATTGTTCTAGCTGAGCATAGTGGAACCATAGTGGAAACTTGTATTACTCTTTTTATGTTTCACCACTGGATTCTCAAATCACATCTTTTGGGTGATCCTTTCTCTAGCTTCAGAAACGAGCATTAGAAGGAGGCCTAAGCCAATCAGCATAGTGCATCCCTTTAGACATAAACAAAAAAATTGTTCATGGCTTGTAATGGAACTCAAATGAAGGCAATTGGAGTTGATTTCAGAACTTGGTTGAATGGACCAGAAGAAAGACATGATTTTACTTTCTCCTGGATTTAATCCATATATAGGTCCGACCTGCCACTGCAGACTCATTACATGTGCAACCTTCCAAGAATGAGACCAATGCAAAGGTAGACCCCAATATTGAACGAACACTGATAGCATCATTTAATCTCCATTTTAGAAGCCAATCTAATCCTAGACTTTTCCATTTTCTAGTCTATAAGAAAAATGCTACTTTATGCTTAACCCATTTTAACAGCTTTATTGATGTATAATTGATATACAAAAGCTACACAGATCTACTATGTACAATTTTATGACTTTAGACACAAGTAAACACTGAGATAGAGTCATTAAAGCCAAAGTGATAGCTACATCCAGCACCTCCTAAAGTTTCCTTGTGTCCTTTGGTATGTATTTGCTTACTTTTTTGGTAAGAACACTTAACACATTATCTATTCTTTTAACAAATTTTGAAGTGCACACCACCACTATTGGTAACTATAGGAACTACATTGTAAGCAGCTCTCTAGAACTTATTCATCTAAAAAAACTGAAACTTTAAATTCACTGAACAACAATTCCCATTTTCTCTCACCCACTCCAGACCCTGGTAACTACTACTATATTCTCTGTTTCTATGAATTTGGCTACTTTAGATTTCTCATATAAGTAGAATCATGTCGTTTTTCATATTCTATAACTGGCTTATTTCACTTAGCATAGTGTCCCCAGATTTCTTCATGCTGTCACAAAAGGCAGGATTAAGGCTAATCAATATTCCATTGCATATATTCTATAATTTCTTTATGTATTAGTCTGACACTTGCATTCTTTCCATATTTTGGCTATTGAGACTAATATTGCAATAAAGATAAAATCTAACCTCTTTGAGATGCTGATTGCAGTTATTTTGGATACATACCCAGAAGTGTGATTTCTGGGTCATATGGTACCTCACACCTGTTAGAACTGATATAATTAAAAAATATATAGGGGGAGGGTGGGTGCGGAAAAGGGAGGAAAAGAGAGAGAGAAAGGGAGAGACAGAGGGAGACAAGTGTTAGTGAAAATGCTGAGAAACCGGAACGCCTGTACTCTCTTAATGCAAATGTAAACTGGTGCTTGTTGTTATTGTTCAGTCATGAAGTCATGTCCGACTCTTTGTGATCCCATGGACAGTAGCATGCCACGCTCCTCTATCCTTCTTTACCAGAGTTTGCTCAAATTCATGTCCATTGAGTTAGTGATGTTGCCACTGAAAACAGTATGGAGGTATCAGAAAAAAGCTGAAAATACTTAACTCATTGTTTTGTCATTGACTAAGATGGCCTCAAGTGATATGCTGAAGTTGTTATGAATCAAAAGCATTTTCTACCTTGCTTTTTATCAATTATTTTTAAAATACCACATCTTTGAAGTTTATATTCTGTATGTAATAGTTTATTTCATTTTAGCTGAATGCTTTTTACATCTCCATTGGATCCTCCCCTTGACCGTGGGCTATGAACCAACACTTAAAAAGTTGAAGTTACCACTTAAAGAGCCTCCCAGTTTAACTCCATTGTACATTAGATCTTTTTAAAAATTGATAGCCACTCACTGATGCCTCAGCTTTGTGACTCTGCTCTCTGTATCTAGGGTTCCTCAAATAAGGAATCTCTGTAAGAATTTTGCATCTCTGATCTTTAGATGCTGATTCTCCTGGTCACTCAGTCACCATTTTACTCTCCAAAATTAAATACATAAAACTCATTTCCAAAACCTTCTCTGAAAATAGCAAAATCATAACAATTATACTTAAAATTGACTTTTGTATGTCAGTTCAGTTCAGTTCAGTTCAGTCGCTCAGTTGTGTATGACTCTTTGCGACCCCATGAATCGCAGCACGTCAGGCTTCCCTGTTCATCACCATCTCCCAGAGTTCACTCAGACTCACATCCATCAAGTCAGTGATGCCATCCAGCCATCTCATCCTCGGTTGTCCCCTTCTCCTCCTGCCCCAATCCCTTCCAGGATCAGAGTCTTTTCCAGTGAGTCAATTCTTCGCATGAGATGGCCAAAATACTGGAGTTTCAGCTTTAGCATCATTCCTTCCAAAGAAATCCCAGGGTTGATCTCCTTCAGAATGGACTGGTTGGATCTCCTTGCAGTTCAAGGCACTCTCAAGAGTCTTCTCCAACACCAATTCTTGTTGAGCATCAATTCTTCGGCACTCAGCCTTCTTCACAGTCCAACTCTCACATCCATACATGACCACAGGAAAAACCATAGCCTTGACTAGATAGGCCTTAGTCGGCAAAGTAATGTCTCTGCTTTTGAATATACTATCTAGGTTGGTCATAACTTTTCTTCCAAGGAATAAGCGTCTTCTAATTTCATGGCTGCAGTCGTNTAATCCATGTCCCAGCATAGGGATATTTTCATATCCTTTGACTATACCTGTAGATCATATTGACTTATTTTACTTTCGTCTCCCTCATGCTAAAACATTTGATTTATATGAAGTGTAAAAACAAAACAAATGAAAAGAATTTTAAAAAGAAACATATGAACGGTGAAATAGCTTCACCCATCAGACTGAGAAAATAAAAATCTGATGGAATAAGTTTTGGAAAAGTTGGGAAGAAATGGGCACCTTCATCTATGCTTTTCAGGAGTGTAGAGAGTACAACTCTATAGTGCAATTGCCAGTATCTAGGAGAAATGGACATGTGTATACATTTTACCTCACAACATTCCATACTAGACACTCTTATTCATGAGAACACAACTTAGATTTAGATGTTTATTGAAATGTTATTTGTAATGATAAAACAGTGTTTATGTTTACATTGCATAGTCTCATTTGATGGCATGTTTCTTGGTTAAAGGAAATAGCTGTCCATAAAAACATTTGAGAGATCCCAAAGCATGGGTGAATGAAAAAAGAAAGATTTAGAATGTCATATATGATATTACTTATATAAATTTAAAGAATGTATATGCTATATATAAATATACACACCTATGTACATGCATTCATGTTACATATATGTCTACATGCATGCACAATATATGTAGATATGCTGCTGCTGAGTTGCTTCCGTCATGTCCGACTGTGTAACCCCACAGACGGCAGCCCACTAGGCTCCCCGATCCCTGGCATTCTCCAGGCAAGAACACTGGAGTGGGTTGCCATTTCCTTCTCCAATGCATGAAATTGAAAAGGAAAAGAGTACTGGAGTGGGGTGCCATTACATTCTCCAATATGTAGGTATAGATACACATATATTCTAGGTATTGTGTATCTGTTTTCAGGGAAGAAAGACATGGAAAGAAGCAAAACCGCTAACTCTGCCACCAGTATCTCCTTGTATCTTATTGGCCACAAGCAAGTCACATGGTCACCATTAGTGAAAGGTTGTTTTGAATGAAAAAAGACAGCCGGTATTCTTGGCCTCCGGAGGAGAAGAATTCAGTCTGAGGCCAGAGACAAGGCTTGATCGCTCAGAGCTTTTGTGTAATAAAGTTTTATTAAAGTATAAAGGAGATAGAGAAAGCTTCTGACATAGGCATCAGAAGGGGGCAGAAAGAGTAACCCACTGCTAGTCTCCAGCTAGATGTTATATAATCACTAGAAGTCTGTTAATAAAAGAAAGGAATGTCTTAAAACTCAAAATGGCACCAGGCCCCTCACCCATAAGATGCATTTTGGGATAATCTTGGCACCAAATGGTTCATCCTGGGCCATAAAATGATTAACTTGAATCCTGTAGAAGGACAGATTACCATACAAACAGTTTCATTTACATAGATTAGGGCAACAATATCTGAGTACAACATACTGGTTTGTCAACTAGGTTCTGAGCCATTAGGCAGGACCGACTTGAAGACAGTTCAGTTCNTTGAATCCTGTAGAAGGACAGATTACCATACAAACAGTTTCATTTACATAGATTAGGGCAACAATATCTGAGTACAACATACTGGTTTGTCAACTAGGTTCTGAGCCATTAGGCAGGACCGACTTGAAGACAGTTCAGTTCAGTTCAGTTGCTCAGTTGTGTCCGACTCTTCACGACCCCATTAATCGCAGCACTCCAGGCCTCCCTGTCCATCAGCAACTTGATGACTTGAAGACAGTTTGGGGTAAATGCATGGTACATTAGCCTAGCTTTAAAAATGCATTGGTTATCTCAAGATCTGAGAATAGTTAACTTCAGGTGAAACCAGCTGTCGTTATGGCAAAACAGTATTTTAAGAGAAACCTCCTTTTACATTTTTATAGAGAAGGAAAACAATATCACTAGTTTGTTTCCTCCTGCCACTTAAGAGAGATAAAAATGTCTGACACTTGCAGGCTATTCTTCTATTTGCAGACCCCTGGCCTTCCTGCCTGTTACCCTCTCACTAGTTAGGAAAAAAAAAAAAAANCAATGTGGGAGACTTGAGTTCAACCCCTAGGTTGGGAAGATCCCCTGGAGAAGGGAATGGCTACCCACTCTAGTATTCTGGCCTGGAGAATTCCATGAACTCTATAGTCTATGTTATATATACATAGTATATATATAATGTTTTATATAAATATATAGTATACTGTATATAAGCACATATATTATTAACTCAAAAATGAGCAAAAGCCCTAAGATCTATTGAAATTAGGAGGGTAGTTTGGTTTAGAATCTAACCAAGAGTTCTCAGTTCTTTTATAAGAACTTGGGTCTTTTATATCATCTGTCAGAATATAAAGTTAATAATTCAGGTCCTAAAAATTTATGCAGCATCTCCAAACACAGAAGAAAGGCTGACTTCTGCGATGTTCATCACAGCACTGTTTACAATAGCTCGGACGTGGAAGCAACCTAGATGTCCATCGGCAGACAAATGAATAAGAAAGCTGTGGTACATATACACAATGGAATATTACTCAGTTATTAAAACGAATGCATTTGAATCAGTTCTAATATGGTGGATGAAACTGGAGCCCATTTACAAAGTGAAGTGAGTTAGAAAGAAAAACACCACTACAGTATATTAACGCATATATATGGAATTTACAAAGATGGTAAAAATAACCCTATATGTGAGACAAAAAAAGACACAGATATAAAGAACAGACTTTTGGACTCTGTGGGAGAAGGCAAGGGTAGGATGATTTGCGAGAATAGCATTGAAAAACATATATTACCGTATGTGAAATAGATGACCAGTCCAAGTTTGATGCATGAAACAGGGCACTCAAATCTGGTATACTGGAACAACCCAGAGGGATGAGATGGGGAGGGGGGTTCAGGATGGGGGACTATGTACAACTGTGGCTGATTCATGTCAATGTATGAAAAAACCCACCACAATATTGTAAAGTAATTAGCCTTCAATTAAAATAAATTAATTAATTTTAAAAATTAAGCTCACATTTATGTTATCTCTCAAAACTCTATATCCTCACTTTTGGAGTTTTTGTTATATCATTTCTAAGAAACTGTGGAGTAAGACTTCACTGCTAATGATCTGAAATTCATAAGCAATAGGTATCAATATGGTTGTCTACAGTTTAAGTGAAATTTATTTTTCAGTCTCCTGAGTTTAGTGCCAAACTAGGTAGAATTCAGGAGTTTCATGGTGTAGGAGACTGCTACTCCAGCTAAGCATGTGCTTATGTCCGCTTTTACTGGATCCACAGTACGGGCACTCATTCAATAATCCATTCATGTATGCCTCGGTTTTGAAATTTTCACTGGAGAATTCCCTGGCTTTCCAGTGGGCAGGACTCTGTTTTCACTGCCAAAGGTGCTAGTTCAATCACTGTGAGGGGGAACTAAGATCCCACAAGCCACACAGTGTAGCCAAAACAAAATACAATACAATAAAAATCGTACTAACATCTGCAAAGTTTGAGTGTAGGAGAAACCCGGCAAGCCCAAGTTATTAGAAAAGATACTGGTTAAGTGGTATGTGAAAAGTAATTGAAGCTAGACAGGTTTTCTGGTTAAAATTACATCTACTGTCCCTTCAAAACCTTTGAGAATTAAAATGTATAAGTATTAATTCCTCTGATATATATAGAATTCTCTAGAACATATAAATAGAATTATTTATACATGTCTGGTGTAAAAAAATACCCCAGAGGCAACATGATAGAGTTAACCATCCTTTGTTTGCTGGAGCAGATTTGTGTGTTTGTTTGTTTTGTTTTCTTTCAGTTATTTGAGACTTTTTTCTGAAACTGAATTTTTGAGGTGGACAGGTTACTCTCCACTGCTATGAAGAGTATCAGAGCAATAGGAGACTGTGAAGAAGGAGGGAACAAAACGAAAGAATATCTTCTTTTTTCCTCTCTTTTTTTTTTCACTTTTTTTTTTAGGTATCTGGTGGATATCATGTAGGCTATGTCATGCAAACAAGCAGAGACTCAGATGTTGGAAATTCAGGCATGGACATTCTCAGTGTATAGATGGGAGCAGAAGCAACCATGTGGATTCATTTGCTCAGGGAGATTTTTAAAGTGAGAAGAGATGCTCAGAAAAGTACAATGAGGCAGATTATGGGTCCCCATCAACAGAGGAAAATCAATCCTGGGCCGTATTTAACTTTATCTTTGACACAGGGTCAGTGATCACGTCAAAAATCCATTTGATTGTAAATCTTTTCACTAAACTATGCGGTGCCTCAGGTTGACAAGTGTTTGCTGAGCATCTCTTGCATGTATGCTGTCACTTCAGTCATGTCCAACTCTTTGCAACCCTAAGGACCATAGCCTGTCAGGCTTCTCTGCCCATGGGATTCTCCAGGCGATACTGGAGTGGGTTGCCATTTCCTCCTCCAGGAGATCTTCCCAATCCAGAGATTAAACCATGTCTCTTGTGTTTCCTGCATTGGCAGGTGAGTTCTTTACCACTAGCACCACCTGGGAAGCCTTGAGTGTCTCCCATGTGCCCATATAAGCTACACAGAGAGAGCAAAGCAAGGAAAAGGCAAAGTCTTTCACCAGTACTGTATACATGCTAGTTGACCAGTTGCTAGGGGAATAATAATAATCAGGCTTGAAAGTTCTTATTAAAATTTTTAAACTTTTTATTGGAACATAGTTGATTAACAGTATTGTGATCATTTCAAGTGTACAGCAAAGTTATTCAATTGTACATATGCATGTATCTATTCTTCTTTAAATTATTCTCCCATTAAGGTTGTTATACAATATTGAGCTGCATTTCCTGTGCTATACAGTAGGTCGCTGATGGTTATTCATTTTTATTTTTTTAATATAAATTTATTTATTTTTATTGATGGTTTTTCATTTTATTTTATTTTTTAAATATAAATTTATTTTAATTGGAGGCTAATTACTTTACAATATTTATTGGTTTTGCCATATATCAACATTTTAAATATAGCAGTATGTACATGTCAGTCCCAAACTCCCTATCTATCCTTCCTTCCATCTTCCCCTCTGGTAAATATAAAATTGTCTATGTGTGTCTCTTTCTGTTTTGTAATTTCATTTGTATCATTTCCTTTTAGGTTCTGTATATAAGTGATATCATATGACATTTCTCTCTCTCTTTGTCTTACTTCACTCAGAATACCAACATCTCTAGGTCAGTCCTTTCTTGCGCTCAGTCACTTCAGTCTTGTCTGGCTTTTTGCGACCCCATGGACTGTAGCCTGCCAGGCTTCTCAGTCCACGGGATTCTCCAGGCAAGGATACTGGAGTGGGTTGCCATGCCATCCTCCAGGGTATCTTTCTGACCCAGGGATCAAATCCACGTCTCTTATGTCTCCTGCACTGCAGGCAGATTCTTTACCACTGTGCCCCTGGGGAAGCCTAGGTCAGTCCATGCTGCTGCAGGTGGCATTATTTTATTATTTTTGATGGCTGAGTAATATTCCATTAAATGTATGTGCCACATCTTCTTTACCCATTCTTCTGTTGATGGACATTTAGGTTATTTCCATGTCTTGGCTATTATAAACAACATATTTATATTCCCTCATCATTTATATCAACTCTCTTAATCATTACTCCCATTAGGAAGACTTCTCATAGCACCTCTGGTGATAATTTTAAAGCAGGCATTCTGAAGACAAATTTAACACATATAATGTTAATTATTTTATGTGTCCAGATCTTAATTAAATAGAAGGGTGTTCAAATGTTCTCAACTAATCTCCTCCAGTACAGGTAATTAGGGAAATATTTACTGTAAGAATAAAAGAATAATAGAGAATTTAAGTGTCATAAGTGTTAAAGGTAAATAATACAATAGAAGCAGTTATTAATGACTGGGCTAATGGGTAAAAGTTCCAGTGTGGAGTCCAGAAATTATGAGTTCTAATTCACAAACTTATTGAATAACGAATTGTAGCTACCAGGAACTTCAGTTTATACTATTCATAGGATGTAAATAAAATTACTTTTCCTGAGCTTTGTGGGAATAAAGGAAGTTAAAATAATGCTAATGGGTTCTTAATAACAGTGCATCTTCTTAATACTCCATTCTCTATCAGATTCATTGAAATGTTTCTAGTTTAGACCTTTAACAATTCTGCACTATACCTAGGTGACTGTCACTTACAGAGGTCCCTAATTTCTGGCAAATACTCATTAAAATGAAAGGTCACTGGAGCCCCTTGAGGAGGGTTCTGTTCAAAGAGCCAGTTAGTTTACATTTTCTCTGTCTGAAGTTAGTTTTTATTCAGTATAATATCCATGACCACAAGAAGAATTTAGCTGTAATAATCAGTATTATCTAGTCAAAAATTAATTCTAGGGAAGGAAGAAGCTGGGTGTTTAGACAACCTCAGGAGAAAATATCCAACTTTGGAGGACCTGTCACTAATTTGAGGATAAAAATGAACCTCCCACTGATAGTGTCTTACAGAGCTCCCTCCATTGTAGCTGTGAGACCTTGCTGAAAATAACAATGGGCTTCTGAGAGAAGTGATACTGATATGATGGCTTATGAAAAGCAATATCATTTGGGTTATAGTTCTGAATGTATATAACCCTTTCCCCACCTCCAAAGAACAGAGAAGGGCAGATCAGAACCACATTTAAGGATATAGTAGATAAAACTGGATTTGTGTGTGTGTGTTGTGTTGTGAGAAGACTTTATTTAATATATATCATCTTGGCAAATTTCAAGAATACAATACAGTATTGCTAACTTTTGTCATCACTCTGTGCGTTGGATCTCCAAAACTCTGTACCCTCTGTACTCCACTTTGTACCCTTTGAGAAATTATCTCTTCATTCCTCTCTTGTATCCCATGGCAACTACCATTTTACTCTCTGCTTTTGAGTTTGACTATTTTAGACTCCTAACAAAAGTGGAAACTCACAGTTTTGGTCTTTCTGTATCTGACTTATTTCACTTTTCACAGTGCCCTCTATATTCCCCTGGAGAAGAAAAAGGCTACCCATTCCAGTAGTCTGGCCTGGAGAATTCCATGGACTGTATAGTTCACGGGGGGCATTAAGAGTCGGACACGACTAAGCAACTTTCACTCGCTTCACTCTGTATTCATCTATGTGGCTACAAACGGCAGGATTCCCTTCTTTTATAAGAATGAATAATATATATATACACATATAATCACTTTTTTGTTATTGATTTAACTGTTGATGGACATTTAGGGTATTTCCATATCTTGGTTAATTTGAATAAATAGCAATGAATGTGGAAGAACAGATATGCTTTCAAGACTTCATTTACTTTGGATATAGACCCCAAAATGGGATTTTTAAATTGTATGGTACGTCTCTCTTTACTTTTTTGATGGATCTCTACATAGTACCAGTTTATATTCTTACCAACAAAGAATAAGTGTTCTCTTTTTACACACTCTCCCCAATACTTGTAACTGTCTATCTCTTTGATAATAGCACTTCTCACAAGTATGAGATGATATCTTACTGGTTTTGATTAGCATTCCCCTGATGATTAGTGATATTGAATACCTCTTCATGTATCTGTTAACCATCTGAATGTCTTCATTTGAAAAATACCAATTTTTTTAATTTTTTTTTTTACNAAGCAATATCATTTGGGTTATAGTTCTGAATGTATATAACCCTTTCCCCACCTCCAAAGAACAGAGAAGGGCAGATCAGAACCACATTTAAGGATATAGTAGATAAAACTGGATTTGTGTGTGTGTGTTGTGTTGTGAGAAGACTTTATTTAATATATATCATCTTGGCAAATTTCAAGAATACAATACAGTATTGCTAACTTTTGTCATCACTCTGTGCGTTGGATCTCCAAAACTCTGTACCCTCTGTACTCCACTTTGTACCCTTTGAGAAATTATCTCTTCATTCCTCTCTTGTATCCCATGGCAACTACCATTTTACTCTCTGCTTTTGAGTTTGACTATTTTAGACTCCTAACAAAAGTGGAAACTCACAGTTTTGGTCTTTCTGTATCTGACTTATTTCACTTTTCACAGTGCCCTCTATATTCCCCTGGAGAAGAAAAAGGCTACCCATTCCAGTAGTCTGGCCTGGAGAATTCCATGGACTGTATAGTTCACGGGGGGCATTAAGAGTCGGACACGACTAAGCAACTTTCACTCGCTTCACTCTGTATTCATCTATGTGGCTACAAACGGCAGGATTCCCTTCTTTTATAAGAATGAATAATATATATATACACATATAATCACTTTTTTGTTATTGATTTAACTGTTGATGGACATTTAGGGTATTTCCATATCTTGGTTAATTTGAATAAATAGCAATGAATGTGGAAGAACAGATATGCTTTCAAGACTTCATTTACTTTGGATATAGACCCCAAAATGGGATTTTTAAATTGTATGGTACGTCTCTCTTTACTTTTTTGATGGATCTCTACATAGTACCAGTTTATATTCTTACCAACAAAGAATAAGTGTTCTCTTTTTACACACTCTCCCCAATACTTGTAACTGTCTATCTCTTTGATAATAGCACTTCTCACAAGTATGAGATGATATCTTACTGGTTTTGATTAGCATTCTCCTGATGATTAGTGATATTGAATACCTCTTCATGTATCTGTTAACCATCTGAATGTCTTCATTTGAAAAATACCAATTTTTTTAATTTTTTTTTTACTTTATTTTACTTTACAATACTCTATTGGTTTTGCCATACATCGACATGAATCCACCACAGGTGTACACGAGCTCCCAATCCTGAATCCCCCTCCCACCTCCCACCCCACAACGTCTCTCTGGATCATCCCCGTGCACCAGCTCCAAGCATCCTGCATCCTGCATCGAACATAGACCGGCGCCTCGTTTCTTATGCCCATTTTTTAAGTGGGCTATTTGGTTTTGGGCTATTGCATTATTTGAGTTCCCTATGTGTTTGTGTACATGAACTTCTTGTCAGATATATGGCTTGCAAATATTTTCTCCCATTCTATAAGTTGCCTTTTCACTTTGTTTCTTAATTCTTTTGCTGTGCAGAAGCTTTTTAGTTTGATGCAATCCCACTTATCTATTTTTACTTTTAATACCTAATCTGTTAGTTTTAATGATTTTGGTGCCATGACTAAAAAAAAAAAAAATCCAAAAACAGTGTCAAGAAGTTTTTCCCTGTATTATTTTCTAGTAGCTTTACAATTTTGGGTCCTACATTTAATTATTATACATTTATTAATTCATTTTTGAGTTAATTTTGTATGTGGTGTTAAGATATTGAGATAAGGGTAAAGTTTCATTCTTCTTCATGTGGATATCCAGTTTCCCCAACATCATTTATTAAAGAAACTATCTTTTCCCAATTGTGTGATCTTGGCACCCTATTTGAAGATCTGTTGACTGTAAATGTCTGTATCTGTTTCCTGATTCTGTTCTATTCCATTGCTCTGTGCATTGATTTCTAGGCCAATACTGTCTTTGTTACAATGGCTTTGTACCATATTTTTAAACCAGGAAGTGTGATGCCTTCAGGTATATTCTTATTTCTCAAAAATTGGGGGCCTATTTGGTTTCTTTTTGGTTCCATATGAAATTTCTGATTTTTCCCCCTGTTTTTTAAAAGCAAGCCACTGACATTTGGATAGGGATTCATTGAGTCTATAGATTTATCTCTGGTCATGCTGTGAAGTTACAAAAATTGGGTCTGAAAGCATCAGACTTCAGGAAAACTTGTCTTTTTGTTCAAGGGAGTTGATTTTCAAAATCTTACATAATTAGTGGTATAACCAAATTCTAAAGAAAAGAAGCAAGTAAAGAAATAAATTGTTGCCCTACAAAGAAAAGCGTAAGAGGAAGCACAGTGAGAGATGTCATGTCTATGAAGGAACCATATCACTATAAAGTCAGCTACACTAACCTATTTTTGTCCTATCTTTTCTCAACCTCTCCAGACAACCTATTGGTGGACCCCATTGCTTTAGATCCTCACACATTTTCTAAGCAAAATGGTAGGCAAAATACTCACAGGCTACTTGTCCAGGAAGAGCAAACATAATAGCAGTAGCAAAAACAAAATGCTTTCAATGAAAAGAGCTGAAGTCAGAAGTTCAATTTTTTTTTTTTGCTAAATATGATAATAATATGACAATTTTATGGCACTTTCTAAGATGAATGAAAGTATGGATTGGTGATTGAATCAGCAAGTATATTCTCATTGCCTTCCTTTCTCAATCCTTCCTTATAGATATCTTTGAGCACCTACTATGTAAGAAGTACTGTTAAGAATACAATAAATAAGACACTTCTTGTCCTCATGAACTGTAGGTTCTAATAGAGTAAATAAGACAACAGGGGAAAAGGTAACCTATGACATGAAAGAAATGGAAGAGGATGACTTGGTAGTAGGGTTTGTTCCAAGATGGAAAAATCAGTCATAAAATGTGCATAGTATCCTAAAAGAGCCTATCGGATTATACAGTTAGCATTCTTATACATGTTTTTAGGTGAAGAAACTGAGGCTTAAAAAAGTTAATGAGCTTGTCCTAGATCACACACCTATCAAAAAAGGTAGCAGATTCAAGACTAAAAGCATCAGTTGACCTTCCTTTTCATCACTTCGCACACTGCATCAAAAATGAAAAAAGCATATATTAAAGTGGCTAATTTTATGAGTATCAGAATATACTGACAAATTATACCTACTCACATCTAATTAAAAGTACTGTTTTAAAATGTAAAAATCCAAGATTGATCAACTCTGATTTGTAAATTTTTAACCAAAATAGTTTATTAATGGAGATATAATCTTAAAATTTAATATCAAATATTAATATTCAACACAAGCCTCCTTTCTCTTTTTCAGATTCTACCTCATTTCACTTTGCTGCCAGAAGAAACAATAAGGCATTCTGTAAATAAATCAATATTTGACTATACTGTAGATGATGAGATCCTACTCTGGTGCCCATCTGTTCCTTGGCACCAAGCTTGCTTCATAAGACCAGCTTTGGGCATTTTCCTAGTTTTCCATTTCAAAGGTAAGAAAACAGTTTCTGCAACATTCATCAACATGCTTAATCTCAAATAACTGAGAAGTAGATACAAGATTTGAGCAGGCCTTTGTGAGTTTGAAGTTCTTGTTCCTACCAATTCTATCATAGCTGTTTATATCTGTATTTTAGTATTTTTGCAAGGACTTCTCAGGTGGTTCAGTAGTAAAGAATCTACCTGCCAATGTAGGAGATGCAGGAGATGAGGATTCAAATCCTGGGTCAGGAATATCCTCTGGAGGAGTAAATGGCAACCCTCTCCAGTATTCTTGCCTGGAAATTCCCATGGACAGAGGGATCTGGCAGGCTAGTCCACGGGGTTGCAAAGAGCTGGACCTGACGATCACACATGCACACACCTGCAGTATTTTTGCAGTTATAGCTAAAGGTTTTATATGCTTTATATCTGTGCATCTGGACATCATTTTTACCATCATTTCTTTTATATAAACCTTCTCGATTATAAAAGAAAAAATTAACTGAAAATTACTTCATTTTCTGCCATCTGACACTTCATCTTTGAACATCATTGCTTTACATGAAGTAACAGTACAGCTATAGTTGAACAGACCCACGGGGGATAAAAGCAATGTTGTTGCTTTTCCAAACAGGACTTATGCGAAGATGTACAGAAGCAATTGGCTGGTACTCACATTTTGGCTTTATTTCCAAGATGTTCTGGCTATAATAATGTCTGAATTTGAAGATTTGTTTACATGACCTGAGCCTACTCATGTGAACTGTTGACCATCTGTTTATTAGTTTTCAAGGAATGGGTTGAAAGTGGACATATAATTTTACCACAAGTGTCATAATAAAGAGGGGAATTTTGCAAAGCAAATTTTAATAAAAATAAATCAGCTCAACCCATATTCTGCAGATAACATTTCTTTGGTGGAGGAAACAAGTGGGAGACAAAAGAAGCCCCCACCACAACTATAATTTTAATTTCCATATACTATTGTTAGCTCTCACAATGCACTACCCATACTGGCAGAAGGGAAATGAGATTCATAATGAATTAGGAACACAAAAGAGTTCAATAAAATATTTATCTGTAGTGAAGTGGGATTTGATGATATCTGAATGTAAAGAAACATAAACAGGGCATTCCATTGAACACAGATGTTTCTACAATATGATTTTTTTACATTTTTATTTAAAGATCTTAACATGAGTAATGAAAAAAATCATTAAAAAGTCTGTACGTTTTTTTCTCCTGTTCAGTTTTCCAAAAGCTAAATTTCAAGATATAGTGATGACAGGTACTTGCACTATACAGTAATTTCATGTTTATGCATCTGATATTCATCATTTTGATAACTCACTAATGATTGCAAAGTTGATTTGTATGAATAATAGCATTTCCCAGGCAGGATTATCATGAAGAATAAATAAGTCAAGAAATGTATAGCAGCTATCCAGTGGCTCTGATAAGGACAGAAAGGAATAATAATCATCATCACATAGTAAGTGATTAGTAAATGTTGAGCATTACTTCCATGATCAAGAGTGGCAGAATTTTTGAAAGAATGTACCAACTATGGTCTTCATGATATAAGGCCAATATGTGACAGAATGATCTCTGTTCATTTCCAAGGCAAATCATTCATTATCACAGTAATCCAAGTCTATGCCTTGACTGATAATGCTGAAGAAGCTGAAATTGAACAGTTCTATGAAGACCAACAAGACTTTATAGAACTAATTCCCCCCAAAAATGATGTCCTTTCCATTATAGGGGATAAGAATGCAAAAGTAGGAAGTCAAGAAATGTAACAGGCGAATTTGGCCTTGGAGTACAGAATGAAGCAGGCCAAAGGGTAATAGAGTTTTGCCAAGAGAACGCACTGATCATAGGAAGCACCCTCTTCCAAGAACACAAGAGAAGACTCTACACACAGACATCACCAGATGATCAATACCAAAATCAGATTAATTATTAATTATATTCTTTGCAGCCAAAGATGGAGAAGCTCTATACAGTCAGCAAAAACAAGACTGGGAGCTGACTGTGGCTCAGATCATGAACTCATTGCCAAATTCAAACTTAAATTGAGGAAGTAGGGAAAACCACTAGACCATTCAGGTATGACCTAAATCAAATCCCTTACAACTATACAGTGGAAGTGAGAAATAGATTCGAGAGACTAGATCTGATAGATAGAGTGCCTGATGAACTATGGACAGAGGTTCATGACATTGTACAGGAGGAAGGGATTAAGACCATCCCCAGAAAAAGACGTGCAAAAGGTAAAATGGTTGTCTGAGGAGGCCTTACAAATAGCTGTGAAAAGAAAAGAAGTGAAAGGCAAAGGAGAAAAGGAAAGATACACCCATTTGAATGCAGAGATCCAAAGAATAGCAAGGAGAGATAAGAAAGCCTTCCTCAGTGATCAGTGCAAAGAAATAGAGGAAAACAATAGAATGGAAAAGACTAGAGATCTCTTCAAGAAAATTAGAGATACCAAGGGAAATTTTCATGCAAATACGGGCTCAATAAAGGACAGAAATGGTATGGACCTAATAGAAGCAGAAGATATTAAGAAGAGGTGACAAGAATACACAGAAGAGCTATACAAAAAAAATTGTCATGTACCGAATAATCACAATGGTGTAATCACTCACCTAGAGCCAGATACTGAAATGCAAAGTAAAGTGGGCCTTAAGAAGCATCAATATGAACAAAGCTAGTGGAGGTGATTCCAGCTGAGCTATTTCAAATCCTGAAAGATGATGCTGTGAAAGTGCTGCACTCAATATGCTAGCAAATATGGAAAACTCAGCAGTGGCCACAGGACTGGAAAAGGTCCGTTTTTATTCCAATCCCAAAGAAAGGCAATGCCAAAGAATATTCAAACTATTCCGCAATTGCACTCATTTCACATATTAGCAAAGTAATGCTCAAAATTCTCCAAGCCAGTCTTCAGCAATACATGAACCGTGAACTCCCTGATGTTCAAGCTGGATTTAGAAAAGGCAGAAGAACCAAAGATCAAATTGCCAACATCTGCTGGATCATGGAAAAAGCAAGAGAGTTCCAGAAAAACATCTATTTCAGCTTTATTGACTATGCCAAAGCCTTTGACTGTGTGGATCACCACAAACTATGGAAAATTCTTAAAGAAATAGGAATGCCAGACCACCTGACCTGCCTCTTGAGAAATCTGTATGCAGGTCAGGAAGCAACAGTTAGAACTGGACATGGAACAACAGATTGGTTCCAAATAGGAAAAGGAATACGTCAAAGCTGTATATCATCACCCTGCTTATATACAGAGTACATCATGAGAAACACTGGACTGGATGAAGCACAAGCTGGAATCAAGTTTGCCAGGAGAAATATCAATAACCTCAGATATGCAGATGACACCACCCTTACAGCAGAAAGTGAAGAAGAACTAAAGAGCCTCTTGATTAAAGTGAAAGAGGAGAGGTAAAAGTTGGCTTAAAATTCAACATTCAGAAAACAAAGATCATGGCATCTGTTCCCATCACTTCAGATGGAGAAACAATGGAAACAGTGATAGACGTTATTTTGGGGGGCTCCAAAATCACTGCAGATGGTGATTGCAGCCATGAAATTAAAAGACACTTGCTCCTTGGAAGACTTGCTGTGACCAACCTAGACAATATACTAAAAAGCAGAGAGTACTTTGTCAACAAAGGTCTGTCTAGCCAAAGCTGTGGTTTTTCCAGTAGTCATGTATGGATGTGAGAGTTGGACCTTAAAGAAAGCTGAGTGCCGAAGAATTGATGCTTTTGAACTGTGGTGCTGGAGAAGACTGTTGAGTGTCCTTTGGACAACAAGGAGATCCAACCAGTCCATACTAAAGGAAATAAGTACTTAATATTCATTGGAAGGACTGTTGCTGAAGCTGAAACTCCGATACTTGGCCACCTGTTGCAAAGAACTGACTCGTTAGAAAAGACCCTCATTCTAGGAAAGATTGAAGTCAGGAGAAGAAGAGCTCAACAGAGGATGAGATGGTTGGATGGCATCACTGACTCAAGGACATGAGCTTGAGTAAACTCCAGGAGTTGCTGATGGACAGGGATGCCTGCCGTGCTGCCGTCCTAGGGTCGCAAAGAATCTGACATGACCGAGCAACTGAACTAAACTGATGTGACTGTAGGATTCTCCCAGTCTCCAGGCTCTATGGCATCTGATTTCTATCACAGTTTTTAAAATCTGATGTGTTCCTTGGCCTATATATTCTTTTTTTAAGGCTTTAATTATTATAGCAGTTTTAGATAATATAAAGTGAGGAAATCAGTCCTAAATATTCATTGGAAGGACTGATATTGAAACCGAAGTTCTAATACTTTGGCCTTTGGTAAAGATCCTAATCGGAGAAGGCAATGTCACCCCACTCCAGTACTCTTGCCTGGAAAAAAGACCCTAATGCAAGGAAAGACTGAAGGCAAAAGAAGTGGGAGGCAGAGGATGAAATGGTTAAACAGCATTACCAACTCAATGGATGTGAATTTGAGTAAACTACAGGAGACAGTAGAGGACAGAGGAGCCTTGTGTGCTACAGTCCATTGGGTTACAAAGAATCAGACATGACTTAGCGACTGAACAACAACAATCTTTTTACTGTCTCCATGGATTTGCTTTTTTCAGAATGACATATACTTGGAATCATACATTATATAGCTTTTTCATGTTGGCTTCTTGCATGTAAAAATATGCATTTAGGGTTCCTCTATGTCTTTTCAGTTTAATAGTTCATTTATTTTAATTGCTGAATAATATCCCATTGTCTGCATGTACCACAGTTATTCACTCATCCACTAAAAAACATCTTGGCTGCTTCTAAGTTTTGGCCATTATAAATAAAGCTGCTATAAATATTTGTATGAAGGTTTTTGTGTGGACATAATCTTTCAGTCTTGGTATATTTTTAAATATCTAGCTGGGAAATTGTATGGCTTGTATCCTGACACTCTTGTCTCTGTCTATGATGGTCAGCTGTAATCAAGCCAGAAGTTTCTGGTCTATACAGGTTTCATTATCCTTTTTCATACATACTCTGATCAGCCACTTATTAAATGATTCATTCAGTATATGAGATGTAACCCATTTGCCATTCCATTCCTAGAAACACAGCTTAATGCCATCATTCTAAGCTGTAGTTTGAGAAAGGAGTTAAAATGTACAAGATGGCTCAAGTTTCAGGAAAAGGACAATGACTGATGTTCCTTTTAGTATCTGCTAAGCCTATTCCTTCTCCTGAATACTTATTCTTCATTACTCTGATGTGGTGAATTGCAGAAATATAAATCAGCACAATTCACAAATTTGTCAATATGAGACACCAATAATAAAATATCCAGATTCATGTAGGTACTCCTGTAAACATGACAACATCATTTATTTCCCAAATGGCTGGGAAGGGAAGAATACAGAGAAAGATAGTCAACACTTTCTTTTAATGTATGAAGAAATATTGCTATGTGTCTGCTTTCACTTATGGGCAGGTCAATTAATTTTAAATGTGGAAATTACAGGGAGAAAGAAAAATGGATCAATGTAGAATTTATGTTGAGATAACTGGAAATTTTCATATGATCTCAGCATCAGGCCCTTTATTTGAAGAGTTAAAGAGAACATTCTCTCCATATGTTCTTCTTAGAGAACACATTAAGAAAGTAATCTTAATCAATTAAGAAAACAAATTAATTTAGTTTTAGACTCCAAGTTAAAACCAGCATATTCGAAGTGTGAAATGAAAGTATGAAATGAGTGGTGGAAGGGTCTATGTTATTCTGAAAACAGAACTAGATTATACCCTTTCTGTGATCCTGCTCAGTGAAGCATTTACTCTCCAAGGCACAGCCAGCTCACTCCACATGAACTGAACAAGCTGAGAAAGGAGGAAAGAGAGGAAAGATAACGTGGTGCCTTATCCAACTGTTACCAAAGCCAGCTCATGTAACTAGTAGGCACTTACTAGCTCTCAGCCATGCCCCTGACTTTAAGGAGGATAACTGACAAACTTTTAGGAAATACTGACTCTCAGTTTCACTGCATTCCTGACCTCAGGCTGCAGGTTTCCACTTTATAGTATGTCTTTCATTTTCTCCTTCAAACTTATTAATGTTTACTACATCTCACCTGCATACACACCTGTTCTCTTATCTCTCCCATTCTAGGTGGAATCCTCAAAACAGCAGCAGCAGCATCACCAGGGAACTTGATAGAAACACAAAACATCAGCCCTAAATCAGAACCCTTAAATCAGAATCTAATGTTTACTGTGATCCCCTCATAATACAGTGGACACTGAGGTTTACAGACTGTGCTCAGTACCCACGTATTTCTGCTTATCATGCCTCTCCCTTAATCATTAATCCTTCTTCTTTCTATTTCTCCTCTCTCTTTCTCTCCTTCTATGCAAAATTTCCTTCTTCAAATTGTGTGGAAATGTTAAGGTTTTAATTTTTAAACTTGCAACTGAAGGTCACAGGGAAATGTTTGGAATCACATTAAATAAACATATGCAAATAGCATAAATATGCAAATTTTCTCCACAGTCCTCTCTCCACTTCTGGCCTCTGAAAAATCCTTAAAAGTTGACTCAAAGGGTAGACTACAGTAGGAAAAAAAAAGAGAGTTGGGGCCGTATAGTTTGAGATTCCTGGGTAACTGAGAATTTGCCTTCTTTCTCTATGAATGGTAATGTCGATAAATAAAAAAATTCATTATTTGGTAAAGACATAAAACTAAGACACTAAAATAACTGCTTCCATTGTTGAAAATTTGGCAGGAAGAAAATAATGGCAAATTTTCCTTGGACATCAGCACAGAAATCTCTCTATATTTTAGACTTTAAATTTTAGTATTACTGTGAAAAAAATATTTTAAAATGTAACGAGTCACTGGAAGATTCAATTCTGAAAATACATGGGAGTAGTTAAACATAGAAGAAGAAATGAAGTTTTACCTAGAAACTAAAAAATGGAGCAATGAAGTCTCTCAATAAAAGAGACTTAAAGGAGGACCAAAGGGAAGCATTTTGAAGTGTGAAGCCTGACTTTGGGAACCTTATAGTGGACAAATCTGGTTCTTGTTTTCACTGGATAGAGGTAAAATTTAAGAATGGGTATTAATGAATCTATGAGCATATACAGTTATAGGGGACCAATACATAAAATGGAATAACCTGTCCTTGTTCTACTGCTTAATTTGATAATGGGCCTCATAAAGAGTTCAATAATTTATCTCATTAATTGTGTCCATACAGGAGTGATAAAGTAGCAGTGAAGGACATACACTTCAAAGGCAGATCAAACTGATTTTGAGAACTGAGTTCCATCATTTCCTTCTTTTACATCCTTGGGGAAATTCCCTTTAAATCTCATTTTTCTCATATGTGAAATAAGAATAATACTAGTACCTCTTATTATAAGATCACATGTGAAAATACACATAATGTCCTTAGCATTAGGCTTAGAACATAAAATATGTTGAAGAAATGTCAGTGGTAACGTAAATGTTGATGGTGACAGTCATAGTGATGATAATTATGGTGATGGTGATACTGAATTTTGCACATAGAATAAGGCCTATGCTCTTAAAAAAATTCAGAGACTGAGAAACTTTTAGAGATGTTCTTTAATAACATAGTGAAGACTTTTCTATAAAGCCCTCTGGAACCCATCAAATCATTCATAAAAAGTTGTAGAGGCACAGAATTCCAGAACCAACCAATGTTAGGAATAAAAGAAGTGTTAGCTAACACTATACTGTTTGTTCTTTATTTAGTCACTAAGTTATATCCAACTCTTTGCAACCTCATGGACTGTAAGCCTGCCAGGTTCCTCTGTCTGTGGGATTTCCCAGGCAAGGATATTGGAGTGGGTTGCCAGTTCGTCTCCAGGGAATTTTCGCAACTCAGGGATTGAACCCACATCTCCTACTTGGCAGGCTTATTCTTTACCACTGAGCTACCTGGGAAGCCCTAGCTTCACTATAGTAGTAATTATATTGCAATATATAAATGTGCTGATTCAATATGTTCAGTTCAGTTCAGTCGCTCAGTTGTGTCCGACTCTTTGTGAACCCATGAATCGCAGCACACCAGGCCTCCCTGTTCATCACCAACTCCCAGACTTCACTCAGATTCACGTCCATCGAGTCCGTGATGCCATCCAGCCATCTCATCCTCGGTCGTCCCCTTCTCCTCCTGCNCTTTTGCTCAGCACGTTGGCAGTTTTAATTCACGCAGAAGGGATTCCTTGACCTTTCACAGGTTCTGGATTGTTTTTCATTTGGGGAGAGATTTTACTGTAGTTCTGAAGTTTGTTGTTAAATTCGAGGATGTCTTCTCATTTTATCTTGGACACAGAGAAATCTGGAGTCCCGAGGAACCAAACCAATGAAAGAAATCCTACTGCTACTATCTTCCTGCTACTGCTACTGCTACCTGCTACTGCTACTGTGACTTCTGGTGGTGGTGGTGGTGGTGGTGGGTGGGTGCTCTCTGTTAGTCGATATTCAAATTAAAGAGAGGAGAGGCAACAGGTGTGATCCACTCAATCAAGCCCGGCCATATATCAACGAACACAGAGGCTTTGGAAGAAGAATGAGGCAGAGGAGGTTGCTATAGAATGAAGTGTACACACACAAAGGAAGGAGGAGGATATTTCAGTTAATTCAAGAGAAGATTCATTTCCTGACTCTACACCACAGTTATGGTTTAGCTGTCAACTATGATATCATACATCTTTGCTGATCAGAGAGATCCATCCCAGGAAGAGAATTTAGTAGACAAGGGGGAGCCCCCCCTCCTAAATAATCCAGACATATGAGTCTATCTGAAGTCAATAATTGTTTTGCTACCCAAGGTAGGACACTAGTAACTTAGAAACACTCAAATGAGAGCTACAGACAAAGACAGGTAGAAACAGTCCATCAGAGAAACAAAGAGTACAAAACAGCAAAGGATCATTGAGACAACTTTCACCAAATTACTTGAATTGGACTTTGGATGAAGAATCATAAACCACATAGAAAGGAAACAACAGTGATAAGGTCTTTGGAATTTATATATATATATATATATATATATATATAGGTGATTGTATAAGTACATATTTGCAGAAGCATTGACAACTGATTACACTTTTGAAATGATTTGAGATTCTTAATAAATAGTCTCCCCAAAATGTTATAAGGAAACTTCTTAAAGAGGGGGAAAGCCCCAAGGTGTATGGAGCTCATCCAAGTATTCAATGCTGACTTAATGTTGTCAGTGTACCAAAAATGAGCTGAGGAGTACTCATACATCTCTCTCTCTGGCAGACACTTTGGGTGGCTGATCCATCATTCATTTCCCAATCACCTTCTCTGTTCAATACCTCTAAAGTATAAGCACATTTTTAGCCTTCTTAATAGATTGGGAACAGGGGGAGAGGTGACCATTCTGGCCAATGGAACAGAAAAAAACTTACTGCTTCTCCCTCTTTCTCTTACTCCCCCTTTTGCTGGAATGTATATGTGAAGAGTGGAGACAAAATAGCCATTGGGAACCATGAGGCAACACCGTGAGGATTAAAAAATAATAATAATACACTAAGTAGGATACAGTGGACAGTGAGAAAATTCCTTGATGGGATCACTAAGAGGTTCTACCAGCTCTGTACTGCTGACATCTGGAATCCTTTCTGAGAAAAGAATATTTTAAATGTTTAAGCCATTTTAGGAACAGTGAAGATTTCTGTTTCTTGGACCCAAAATGATTCCTAACCAATGTAACTTTTAAGGTGCTATAACCTACTCTCAGCTCAGCTGGTAAAGAATCTGCCTTCAATGCAGAAGACCTCAGTTCTATTCCTGGGTCAGGAAGATCTGCTGAAGAAGGGATAGGCTATACTCGCCAGTATTCTTGGCCTTCCCTGATGCTTCAGACAGTAAAGAATCCACCTGCAATGCAGGAGACCTGGCTTTGATCCCTGGGTTGGGAAGATCCCCTGAGAAGGTCCCCTGGAGAAGGGAACGGCTACCCGCTCCAGGATCCTGTCCTGGAAAATTTCGTGGACAGAGGAGCCTGGCAGGCTACAGTCCATGGAGTCACGAAGAGTTGGACATAACTGGGCAACTTTCACTTGTAGTTTTCAGTTTCAACCTACTCTCTGACATTAAGGTGATTTTTCTTTTATTTAAAGAGAGCTGTTAATGAGTTTTTTTTTTAATTCAAATCTATTTACACTAGAAAAAATGATGCACTTCCCTTTTTTGTTCTTTATTGTCTTGTGGGTTGGCTTCTTGGTGTTGCACTGTTCCTATCTCTTAAAAAAGCTCAAAAGTGTAAGGACTTGCCACATCTTTAAATAAAATCAAACTCCAACCTTAGAGGCTGTTCAGCGAGGAGAATCCTCACCTGTGGCAAAGATGAGAAGAGGAAGATTCTTTAAGGATGATAATAATCTTCTGTGGGGTGTTCATAAATGAGTTTAGTGTTCAATCTATCATTTCTCTGAGTAGAGATCCTTCCCCATCACGAGGTCTTTTGGATCTTTAATTTGATAAAGAATGTAAACGGGCTTTTTGATACAAGCTTGTAAGGATCTCAGAAGTAAATATTTAGACTCCTGATTCTTGAGGGAAATCCTAAGATACCTACATAAACTTCTAGGAAGGATTATAAAACTAAATACTCAAGAACAAGAAACACAATCAAGAATACTGGTAATATTTTTCAAACTGACTGAGAACAGCCCAAGATTTGCTGCAAAAGACAAGTTCCAGTTTCCCAAAGCAGAGAGCAGTGGACTGGTCTCCTGCCAGACAGGAAGAATAAGCCCCACTTTGCAAGACTTTGTGAACCCCTGGTAGAAGTCCCTTGAGAACAGGCTTCCATCTCTTTCCAATCCCTTGTCCGTACTTTTCTTAGATGTGGTTTACACTCAGAAAACAATTGTTATAAAGATGATGCAAAAGGAATAAAATATTAACTTATTTAATATAATTTGATTCACACAAAAGAAAACTGATAACTTGATAATTATAAAGGTAAAAGAGAGAATGTTGAGTTTTAAAATGCTTTTTTGTAGTTCATATTTTTAAAAAACCTATCAGTCTTAAAATATAAATTCTTTGTGTGTATGACCAGCAAATGCAAATAACTGCATTCTTCAGCAAGGTAATTTTACTCTTCAACCACACTGCTGAAAACAAAAATCACAAATATTAACCTTTCTATGACAATTATTAACAATTTCATAAAGAGGTACTAGATTAATATTTATCAAAAATAAGCCAAATATTTCTTTTCACTATTTCTTTTTGTCTGACAAGAATTCGTTTAAAGCAGGTACTTAATTACATGCTTCTTAATTTTTCAAAATACAACTAATCTTGTTTATTTATAGAAACTAGTGAGTAGTTGCCACATGTACTGATTTTAAATTTCTCTCAAGGAACCTCTTTTATTTATTTTATTGGTATTAATAAAACCATGGGCTTTCCTGATAGCTCAGTTGGTAAAGAATCTGCCTGCAATGTAGGAGACCCCGTTTGGATTCCTGGGTCAGGAAGATCCTCTGGATAAGAGATAGGCTACCCACTCCAATATTCTTTAGCTTCCCCTGTGGCTCAGCTGGTAAAAAATCTGCCTGCAATGTGGGAGACCTGGGTTTGATCCCTGGGTTGGGAAGACCCCCTGGAGAATGGAAAGTCTATCCACTCCAATAGTCTGGCCTGGAGAATGCCATGGACTATATAGTCTATCAGGTCACAAAGAGTTGGACATGACTGAATGACTTTCACTTTCAATGAAATCATAGTGCCTTGGATAATTCACTTGGAAAGCCTTAGAGACTTTAGAATTCTTCTAGTTTTGGAACAGAAGCATTGTCCCATTGAAAAGTTTTTTTTTTTTTTTCTTACTGTAGTTTCATAGAATAAATATTCTCAAAAAAGATTTAGGGACAAATAAACATTATAGTGTCTTCACACAAATCCATTTTGAGGAATAGAAAGTAACAACCTTTTTAAAAATTTTTCATGATGAATTTCATTTGTGAATCATATCTAAAGCTGAATGTGTCTTTCAGAATAATTTTAATCTCTGTTGGAGATTAGAAAATATGAGATTATTTCTTCTTCTCTATCCTCATCAGTGAGACCCATCTCAGTAAACCATATTTTTAATATTATCTTAAAACATTGACATACTGTTTTTGTACAGTATTAATAAGTGTTTTACATTGCCACAAATAAAGGCTTACTGCAATGCCACTGCATTCATTCAATCTTTTGCCAAATTTTACTAAACATATGCTATGTTCTAGGCATTGGGCTTCACTGGTGGCTCAGTGGTAAAGAAACTGCCTGCAATGCAGGAGATGCATGCAGGAGATGCGGGTTCAATCCTTGGGTCAGGAAGATACCCTAGAGAAGGAAGTGGCAACTCACTCCAGTATTCTTGCCTGGAAAATCCCATGGATGGAGGAACCTGGTGGGCTATAACTCCATGGGGTCGCAAAAGAATCTGACATTACTTAGCAGCTAAACACAACAGCCATCTTCTAGGCAATATGGTGTATATACACTATTTAGTTCTCCAAACATAATTATGCATAGCTCTTCATCACAAATAGTTATAAAATACATAATTTAAAATGGGTCCAAACCCACAATCTTTTGTGTACTGTTTATGTGGGTGGGTGGGTGTGTATGTACACTGTACTTTGGAGAATTAATAGGGCAATTGGCTTGTCTGTGTGGAATAAGACAAATTCCATTAATAGCAAGCTATTTAATTTATCAGACTTCATTTTCACCCCTGTAAACTGGAGAGAAACACTTATCTTAAAGTATTACAATGGTTAGAGATAATTCACTTTAAATTCTTGTCACCTAATGGTTAGGCACTCATGAAATGTTAGCTATTTCAACCTTTGATGAGAAATGTTCTCTGACTTCAATTCTGTTGCTTATCCATTGAACTGGGTGTGGGAAAGTTCGCTCCTATTGACTACTCATTGAACTGAATATTTTGTACCAAGTTTCTGTGTAAGGAACCCTTCAGTAATGTCAAACTCAGAAATGAGTCCAATTATTCAATTACGGATGAAAAGTATAAACATGTCTCCATTAGAGACTGATCCTTTTAGGCAGATACTCAATTAAAATGTCTTATACTGACACTTTGCCTTTCATAAATCTTTCTGGGGAGAACATTCAAATTGCAAGTAATTTTAGCCTCTGGTCTTGATTTTCCACAATCTCCTAATGAGACTATGAGCACATATTATTTTTTTTATTTATTTCTGCCTCAAGAGAAAAGTAATAAGAAGAATTCTGTGTCTTAAATATTTACAATGACACACACTTATTCCAAACTTTAAACATTGTTATTTTATAAATATTTAAGATAAAGATAATCTAGTTTTTACTTACAAGATTTAAAGCAAATTAATTCCTCATTAGTTATGGAAGAAGACACTTTGAAACAAGCTGTTTATTTTTCAACAGGAGAGTGATGTGCCAACGAAAACAAACTAGAGCTGCCACCAAAAATCAGCAGCCCAGTCACTGGAACATAATAGCAAATAATCAACTGACTAATTTTCTATTCTGTTTTTCAAGCCCATGTTCATATAAAAAAGTAAAGCAACAACTCTATATATATATATAGCTCCCATATTTCATAAAATAAATCACCAGTTGGGTTCAAAGAGTGATCATGCTATTAATGTACAGCAGTGTGTCTAAAAAGTTTAACTGCAACTATAAAGAATTCACAGATGGTGCAGAGGGTGATGGTATATGAGGCAAATTCTGAATATAAATACATAGATATTATCCCATAAACACACACAAAAATCTCCTGACACTAGAAAGTGGCATCCAGTGTACTATTTGCAAACATCTGATACCATACATAAACTTATTTGTAGAAAGCAACAGCCGATACCATACATAAACTTATTTGTAGAAAGATATATTTTATATTACAGTGTTTTATTGATAGAGTAAGGAGGTAAAGTCACATGCAAATTACTGTCAAGAATGAAAACAACTACAACCCTTAAGACTATCTCTTAGAACTAAAAACAATGTATCCAAAAGATGATGTTTGGGCAAATTTTGAACATGTGGCTAATATTTCTTAAATATTTTTTCTTTAAGAAAGTGTAATGCTTTCCATATTGAGGCATATCTACCTTACCCACTGTACTCCTACATGACCATCTGTGTCACAGAAATCATAAGTAGCCTGCTTGATATAAAAAGTGGGGATAGATGAGGTTTGCACATCTCTACCCTTTCTCTGGTCACAGTCTTCTGAGATAGAGCATTCTCTGTTCCCTAAAAATGTCAGGGTATTAGATTTCTAATACAGAGGCTCCCAGTGCTTAACTATTTCCCTTGACTTATTTCTACTTAATTAAAAGAGTAATTATTACAGAGTTACAGAATAAATAAAACACTAATGCATTTTTTTACTGCTGAGCATTTTGTGTACTTTTGACAGTTCAATCTTAAATTCAAATTCCCTTCCCCCACCATAAATTAAGGAGCATATATTGCCATCTAGTGTCCTTCTGAAATAACACTTCTACCAGAATCTTGAAATAAAGTATGCTAAATTAGACAAAGAGAATGTACAGTTTTTGCAAGTAAGTAATTTGGATTTGCATAATGTATCAAAAAGCTCTTAGCTAAAACTCATAGAATGATCAAAGTGTCTTAAGATCTGTGCTTTTATAATTTTAACTAAAAGATCCAGACTGTTTCAGATTTGGTTATTTAGGAAGCACAGTGATGTAATCTATGACCCAAGTGCTTCCATCTTACCATCAGTATCATTAGCGTGCTTGTCTTAATCCTCAGGTCCTCTTGGTCACAAAATAACTGCCACCATTCCATGCATCATATATTTGCCTAACTATGTATGTGCAAAGAAAGTGTAAAATCTCCTGTGTATATCTTTTCAAGAGACCGTCTCATCCCCCACAATTATTTACCTTCTCTCAGGACCCATTGCATGGAACAGATCACATGTACTATCTGTCATTTCCAGCTTTTATATCATAGATTTTTTGCAAAGAACCAGTTATAAATCAACTAAGTTGGAAATAAATCATTAGAAATGAGAGAAAAAATAGTTTAAGGAACTGTTTCAGCTTAAATGGTACAAGAAATGAGCTCTGTTTTTCAGATTCCAACAATCTATAGAAGGAAGCCTAGACATATGAACAGGGTGTGTATATATATATATATATATATATATATGAATGAAGGCATTAAGGAAAAAAGAAAGAAAGTCTAAATAAGTAGGCCTAGAAAGATCCCAGTGAGAGCTCTTCTACGATTACAATAGATACTCTAATGTTACATTTAGCTAGGAATTGGAAATGACCCTGAAGGATTCAGGGCTTCCCAGGTGGTTCAGTGGGTAAAGAATCTGCCTGTAATGCAGATTCAAGTTGGATCCCCAGGTCAGGAAGATCCCCTGGAGGAAGTCATGGCAACCCACTCCAGTATTCTTGCCTGGAGAATACCCATGGATAGAGTAGCCTGGGGGGCTATAGTTCACGGGGCCAGAAAGGGTCAGACATGACTGAAGTGACTGAGCATGCATGCATGCTGAAGGATTCAGAGGTCTTGAGTTAGTGAGATCCTGCAAAATGCAGAGAGAACAACCATAAGATAGTCCACTCACTCTCCATTTCTCATTGGTACGCCCTGATTAAAGTGATCAGAAACTCAGCATTGAAGAATGCCTTGAAACGCAGGTTGGGATTTACAAGGTGGCTTGACACAAGAGAGTTCTGGACCCTTCTTGTTTTCTACTGTGTGTGTCACATATGGGTCGTCTAAAAAAAAGAGGCTTTGAGCACTGCCACTTAGGTAGCCAAAGAGTAGATACGAAAACCAAGGCCTGAAGAAACAACATGATTTCTATTAAAGATTAGCATTAACTTATTTTTCGAAAGTCTGTGTTCTATATTTTAAGATTTTAGAGTTTTATCCCAATGACTAAATTTAATGTTTATATAACTTTCTTTTCTTTATTTAGATTAAGCTCTAGGGACTGAGACATATCTTGGGATAATTTAGAATTTGAAAATGTATCCATGCATGTTTTGAGATTTTAAAAAAAATCACAGAATCATACAGTATCATTTTAAATGGAAAGAGGAGTAATTAAGTTTCCTCATTTAATACAGGAGGAAACATAGGCCCAGAGAAAAGTAATGACTTGCCCAGTGTCTCCTAATGATACAACAGAAAATCTGGGTCTAAGATTTAGGTACCTGAATTTCAACCCAGTGCTTTTCCTATTATTTTATCTCTGAAATTGTATAGTATATGTGTTAAGACTTGGGATTTGGGAGATAGACTTGCATATGAATACCAACCCAGCCACTTAGAAATGGTTTGATTTAGAAAGAAAAACTCAATAGCTCTAAGCCTTCTCACCATCATGTATCAAATGATAATAGAAATAGAAACTATCTTGCAGGAAATTTAAGGCTTCCCAGGTGGCACTAGTGGTAAAGAAATTTAGGAAAATAAAAGGTAGACTCTATAGTATAGTGTTGGAAACCCACTTGTAGAGTGCTCCCAAATGTTAGTTAATCATTAACTGTGCCATAACCCTATTTTCAGAGATGCGAATGGCCCTTGGGGTTTCTGTGGCAATTTAGTGCCTGTATAATTTAATATACAACTATTTTATTTAAATAATGTGGCCCAGTGTAAGAATTTGACTACTGCTAGATCACCTGGGTTCCAACATCAGTGCTGCCATTTTATTTTCACAATATATGTAAGTCATTTTGAGCAGTCATGTAACTCCTTTTTGTCCTCAGGTTATGAAGTTATATATTATAAAAGCATCTATTTCACAAGGTTATTGTCAGAATTAAATTAGTTAATATTTGAGAAGATCTTAGAACAATACTTGGAAAGTAGTGGGTCCTATACAGGTGCTTATGTGGTTAATATCATAATTAATTGTGAAACCATCTCATAACATCTTCAGCCTACCTCCAGAACAGACATTCTGAACATACTTTCTACTATTTTTTTTTTAATCAGACTTAAATTGAAGAAAGTAGGGAAGACCACTAGACCATTCAGGTATGACCTAAATCAAATCCCTTATGATTATACAGTGGAAGTGAGAAATAGATTTAAAGGACTAGATCTGATAGATAGAATGCCTGATAAATTATGGACAGAGGTTCGTAACATTGTACAGGAGACAGGGATCAAGACCATCCCCATGGAAAAGAAATGGAAAAAAGCAAAATGGTTGTCTAAGGAGGGCCTTACAAATAGCTGTGGAAAGAAGAAAAGCAAAAAGCAAAGGAGAAAAGAAAAGATATAAGCATCTGAATGCAAAGTTCCAAAGAATAGCAAGGAGAGATAAGAAAGCCTTCTTCAGAGACACATGCAAACAGAGAAAAACAACAGAACGGGAAAGACTAGAGATCTCTTCAAGAAAATTAGAGATACCAAGGGAACATTTCATGCAAAGATGGGCTCGATAAAGGACAAAAATGGTATGGACCTAACAGAAAGCAGAAGATATTAAGAAGAGGTAGCAAAAATACACAGAAGAACTTTACAAAAAAGATCTTCATGATCCAGATGATCACGATGGTGTGATCACTCACCTAGAGCCAGACATCCTGGAATGTGAAGTCAAGTGGGCCTTAGAAAGCACCACTGTGAACAAAGCTAGTGGAGGTGATAGAATTCCAGTTGAGCTATTTCAAATCCTGAAAGATGATGCTGTGAAAGTGCTGCAACCCAATATGCCAGCAAGTTTGGAAAACGCAGCAGTGGCCACAGGACTGGAAAAGGTCAGTATTCATTCCAATCCCAAAGAAAAGCAATGCCAAAGAATGCTCAAACTACCATACAGTTGCACTCATCTCACAC
>SJYV01053987.1:0-17064 GCA_006410875.1 Neotragus pygmaeus | reverse complement strand
TTTCTGCTTTATTGACTATGCCAAAACCTTTGACTGTGTGGATCACAATAAACTGTGGAAAACTCTGAAAGAGATGGGAATACCAGACCACCAGATCTGCCTCTTGAAATACCTATATGCAGGTCAGGAAGCAACAGTTAGAACTGGACATAGAAAAACAGAATGGTTCCAAATAGGAAAAGGAGTACATCAAGGCTGTATATTGTCACCCTGCTTATTTAACTTATATGCAGAGTACATCATGAGAAATGCTGAGCTGGAAGAAGCACAAGCTTCTTGCCAGGAAGCACAATCAAGATTGCCAGGCGAAATATCAATAACCTCAGATATGCAGATGACACCACCCTTATAGCAGAAAGTGAAGAGGAACTAAAAAGCCTCTTGATGAAAGTGAAAGAGGCGAGTGAAAAAGTTGGCTTAAAGCTCAGCATTCAGAAAACAAAGATCATGGCATCTGGTCCCATCACTTCATGGGAAATAGATGGAGAAAACAGTGGAAACAGTGTCAGGCTTTATATTTTGGGGCTCCAAAATCACTGCGGATGGTGATTGCAGCCATGAAATTAAAAGACACTTACTCCTTGGAAGGAAAGTTATGATCAACCTAGAAAGCATATTCAAAAGCAGAGACATTACTTTGCCAACAAAGGTCCATCTAGTCAAGGCTATGGTTTTTCCAGTGGTCATGTATGGATGTGAGAGTTGGACTGTGAAGAAAGCTGAGCGCCGAAGAATTTATGCTTTTGAACTGTGGTATTGGAGAAGACTCTTTGAGAGTCCCTTGGACTGCAAGGAGATTCAACCAGTCCTTTCTAAAAGAGATCAGTCCTGGGTGCTCATTGGAAGGACTGATGCTAAAGCTGAAACTCCAATTCTTTGGCCACCTCATGGGAAGAGTTTACCCATTTGAAAAGACCCTGATGCTGCAAGGGGTTGGGGGATGATGCTGCAACAGGATGAGAAAAGACCCTGATGCTGCAACAGGATGAGATGGCTGGATGGCATCCTCAGTGGACATAAGTTTGAGTGAACTCGGGGAATTGGTGATGGACAGGAAGGTCTGGTGTGCTGCGTTTCATGAGGTCGCAAAGAATCAGACATGACTGAGTGACTGAATTAAACTGAATCCTTCCTAGTTCTCAGAGCCTCCAGTTCCCACAACAATGCACATTGTGTGATAGAGGAAAGTAGTATGACAGAACGGAACTTTGACTTTCTCCCAAAAAACACTGTGAGTCCTGGTTATATCAGACATGTTGCTGCCTTGATTCCTACTCCATAACCATGAGGTTTAGATTGGGAAAAGTGCCCAGATTCTCTTAAAGTCTAGATATCAGCTGGGGAAATGCAAACCATCCTAAGGCAAAAAGAGACAGGTAATTATCAGATGGTGCAAATAAATAAATAAACAAGAAATTATCAGAGTAAGGCTTAACCTTGAAGAAACTAGAGCCTTTACTCTCTGCCATTTCAGAAGTAGCTAAATATATCGTCCTCTCTTTTTTAAAAGCCACACTGCCAGTTCTTCATGACCTATGTGCTCCTTTCTGCTGTTTTAAAACGATGTTAAAATCCATTATAATAAGCTAATCACTTCTACATTAGAGACCAAAACACCACTATAATGTTTTTTCAAGCTCTTCTCTGCCTAAAAGTCAGTGATTTCAGGAGATACATTGGATGGTGGACCTCATCTGACAAGAGCCAAGGCTACCAGATGAGATTAACAAGTTTCCATCCTTGGCACCTGGCCTGTCCCCATCACAAAGTAGAATTTCTATATAAAGTTTATTGTAAAATAAAAATTTATTTCCTGCTGTGTTTTCAGTATTTTGAAACTAAAAATACCAGAGGAATTCTTTCTTTCATGATTTTAATAATAAATATGGAACACTTACAACTATATGGCATGAAAAATCTAAAATATCTGTCTCCTTAGAGAAAAAACTTGCTAACCCTATTTTAAATTGACAAGTGTGCCTTTTATCCANATTTGCATTTCTCTGATGATGAGTGATGTTGAGCATCTTTTCATGTGTTTGTTAGCCATCAGATTGTATCTTAAGGGAACAAGTGAACAAATAAAGATGCAGGCAGGGATGTCCACTGTAATGGTGTGCAAAATAGCAAGAACTTTAAAAACAACCTAAAGTACACAAAGGATACTTTTAAATGTATATATAATAAAAAGACATATAGATTCAAAAGTATACCAAAATATTGACCATTAAAAATAGTTGAAAAGGGTGAGATTTGATATGACACAGAAATGCTTGAACAACAACAATCATGCCATACCTAACTTTCCCTGAGTAATTAACCGGGATCAGCTGCTGTGCTATTCCCTTTACATATAGTATTATCTTCAATTTATAAGTTACAATATTGAGGTTTGGAAAGATTGTATATATTCTGAATCAAGTAACACAACTTGAAAGTGGCAGAGCTAAACAGAAAGCTGCCTGTTTTCCCAACAAGAGAGAGAAGGAGACAAAGCTAATAGATTACAGCTTAAAAAGAGCCACTGGCACTTCAAGATACTCTCTATAGCCAGAAAAATGACTACAAAAGAAAATTTTTTTCCCCTTGAACCACTTGAGAGTGAGTTGCTGATCTCAGACCCCCACAACACTTTCATGTCATTTCATGAAACAAGGACATTCTCCCATATAACTACAATACAATGATCATCATTAAAGCCAGAAATTAATATTGATATATTTCTGCCCTATAATTCTCATATACCAATTATCCCAAGAATGACTTTATAACAAAAATATCCTACTCAGAGCCATTCACTGTATTTCTCTGTCAAGGCCTTTTTAGCTATGGCCTATTTCTTGTCTTTCCTCGACTTTCAAACTGACACATTTGAAGATTGCAGGTGAGGTATTTTGCTAAATGTCCCTCATGGGTTTGTCTGCTATTACCTCATGGTTAGATTATATGCACATTTTGTTCTGCTTTCTTTTTTTGTCTTCTTAATGATTTAAATTTGCCCCATTACTGGTAGTGCTGATGTTATTATTACAAATGATGTTAAGTGGTGCCTCTCCACTGCAAAAATAACTCTTTTCTCCAGGAAGTTTTTGGTAACGATTTACTTTGAAACAGTACAAAGTTTATTTTTCTTTTCAAAATTATTCATTTACTTATATATGGTTAGATTCATGGTTTCCTGTTTTATGCAATGATTAATAATCATTAATCTGTTACTAGCATTATTGAGGCTTCCCAGGTGGCGCTAGTTGTAAAAAAAAACCTGCCTGCCAATGTAGGAGACATAAGAGATCCCCTGGAGGAGGGCATGGCAACCCACTCCAGTATTCTTGCCTAGAAAATCCCATGGACAGAGGGCCTGGTCTATACGGTCACAAAGAGTTAGACCTGAATGAAGTGACCTAGTACACAAGTACACTAGGATTATTTATTTTAATGCTCACTTCCCTGGTGGCTCAGATGGTAAAGCGACTGTCTACAATGCGGGAGACCTGGGTTTGATCCCTGGGTCAGGAAGATCCCTTGGAGAAGGAAATGTCAATCCACTCCAGTGCTATTGTCTGGAAAATCCAATGGACCAAGGAGCCTAGTAGGCTAAAATCCATGGTGTCACAAAGAGTCGGACACGACTGAGCAATTTCACTTTCACTTACATTTAATTTGGCAAAGACAGTCCCCTCCCAACTGACTTTTATGTTGTTTTGACATGGATCACCACTCTTTGTGCATTTTCTTATTTTCTGGCACAATAGACATCACTGGTTCCTATCAGTGGATAATATTAATACATTCAGAAAATAAGACATGACCATAACATGTGCTCATTTTTATTGATATCTCACCTTTCCCAGACCTTTTCAGTGGACAAAAAAAAAAAAAAGGAATGAATGAAATTAAACAACACACACACACACACACACACACACACACACACACACACACACTTCCATGAAGTCATACTGATACTTCAAATTTCAATCTACCAAAACTGAAGATATTCCTTTCAGTTTTCTCCCTTTTGATATTTGATCTCCCTTCTCTGAAAGTGTGCAAGCAAGCTCCCATTGTCCTTAATCTTCTTTTTTCTCTATTAATCCTCCTGTTCATAACCAATCTTTCACCTCTTCCAATCCCCATCTTATCCACCCTGGGCTCCAACAATTAATGTGCAGTCATTCCTAACAGGTAAGCCTTTAGCCCTTATCTATTTGTATCCAACACACCAAGCTGGGCTTCTCCCACCACCCACCACATGGAGCCAGACCCTTCTGCCCTGCTTCACCTCTGACTCCCTGTGCCAGGGTCACTGTGGCTTCCTTACCTTTTAGCACAGGTTTTCTGTCACTTTGCTGAACATAATGGCTTTAGAACTTAACTATCCAGGAGGGAAAAAATAGGGAAAGGAAAATATTGGGAAGAATCAATAAATCACAAAATTTAATACCACCCAGCATAATGCGAAGTTGGGAAGAGAGTAGAGTAATATGCTCATGAAATAGAACATTCTATAGAACATGTCCAAGAGCTGAGAAAATGTGAACTGTCAGAAAAATTAACCTAGAAAGATAATAATGTGGCTGTGTTGTTAACAAATACTCACTAAAAGTGAAGAGACAGTAGGGAAGAAAAAAGTTTCTGGATTTGGGAGGAAAAAAAAATATGTCTTCTATGAATGAGGTCTTTGATATCTTTTAATATAGAGAGATAGTCACTGAGCCGTGTCTGACTGTTTGTGACCCCATGGACTGTAGCCTACCGGGCTCCTCCATCCATGGGGTTCTCCAGGCAAGAATACTGGAGTGGGTTGCCATTTCTTTCTCCAGGGGACCTTCCCAACCCAGGGATCGAACCCAGGTCTCCTGCATTGCAGATGCATTATCCTCTGAGCCACCAGGGAAGCCCGAATATAGAGAGAAGTATCTCCTTTATTAAAAGTCTGCATTATAGATAGTGTGGCTGTGCATTTCAGATTTTCTAAGTCAGTCACAATTGTAGATAATTTTATCTTCTCATTCAGTCTTGTTCATACAAGTATAACTAAATCTACTGTAAGGGATTGGTAAGCCTGTGTGTGTGTGTGTGTGTGTCAGAACAAAATCTTTTGTTAGTTCACAAGATCCTATTTTAGAGGAAAATATCATCATTCTAACCACATAACTTTGATTTGACAATTGGCTTTTTAAAAAGAGTATATGAACATGGGGTATTCTAATGATCCAGAGTCTTCTAAATTACTTAGCATCCACATCAAAACCTCACCAACTGCTCTATATTCATCTCATGACAGAAACACCAAGAATCCATACTACTTCCATAACAATCATTTTTGGTAGTACAAGATAATGATAATCTATATTAGGCTTTGTCCTAAAGTATTTTGCATATTATGGGGTCAAGCAGTACATAGCTGTAGAATACAAATCTACACTTTTAAAATAAGAAACTGATTTAGTCACTTATGTAGAACTTTTTAAGGCACAACTTTTAAACACAGAACAGGAATTCTTAATCTGGTCCTTTTGACATCAGTACACCTGTTAAATACTACCTCACCATGCTGCCAAAAGAAGATGATATGGAATTTATAAATATTTGATCCATTAGGAACATGCAGTAAAGGAAGGAAAACAAGCCCTCCACATGAAGTCTTCTACAATATCCACCTTTATTTTGAAAAAGCAAACAGGATCTGGAGATGTTAATCTGAAAACCTGAAAGCCCAATGTGGCAACGTCTTAGGGCCTAGAGCAAGTTATTTAACTTCCCTGTGCCTCAGTTTTTTTCACTCATAAATGGTAAAAAAAAAAAAAAATCTGTTTTCTTAAGACCAAATGAAATAATGAATAAAGCACTAAATGCAGTATCTGGCACATGGTAAACATAATTAATTTTTTATTGCGATTATTGCAATTGATGATGGTATTGTTATAGCCCCTAGCTATGCTTTTACATCTGCTGCTTATTTCCTAAGATTATCAGGGTTAAAGGTTGAAACCTGAGGAATGACAATCCTTGACAAGACTAACCCATCCTTAATTATGACAATTTATAAAGTCCTAGTGCATAGCATCAAGCAAGTCAGTTAATGTGCAAATACTTCTTAAGCACCACCTATGTGCCAGATGCTATTCTAGACATTTAAGATCCTCTAGGAAAATACAAATGGGTTCCTCACCATCACTGAACTTTCCATCTTGCTGGTTCTTAAGTGTGCTTCATGCCCAGAGTAAAAATAAGAGACTGAGCTATAGTGCCTATTCTCTGGCAAACACTCTAGAGACATCACAGAAGGCACAATTAGAGAGTTATTTAATGATAAAAAATATTGACCCTTAAATACAAAGGTCCAAAGATAAATCAACCCAAAACCGAAAACATGTTGCCTCTGTGTAGGCTCCTTGAAAGAAAAGCAAAAATGGAAATATTAAATAAAACAATGTTCAGTCTGAAAACTGGAGGCATTGAGAGGGCTCTCTTTGCTAGCATTACATTTTTGTTTGTAATGATGAAATAGTTCGGATATAAAGATAGTATCAACACACACTGTGAACACTTGTATATATATCTTGCAATCGAAGAAATAAATATCTACTGATTGAAGCTTTCTGTGAATTCCTTCTTACTGTCTATGAAAATCACAGATGATTGCATCTGATCAGCTGCCCAATGGCTGTATCTTCACTTTTTCTGTATCTTCATGGATAAGATCATTCAAGTACTTCAAAGATATGAATAGCCAACCACTTATGAAAATTCTTTTTAGTAAAACAAATGCCTTTAAATGAGCCAAAACAGTCACTCACTGTCTGCTTTTGAAATGATTCCAGAGTCGAGCAAAGTCAGGTACATGATATCAGGCAATGTGCCAGGCCCACTCACTAACTCTGGTTTATTTAATTTTCATCATGATCTTAAAATGATCACTGTTTAACAGACAAACCAAACCTCTAGGGGGTCACTATTGAGCCCACTCAACATTGCCAACCTATCTATGAATGTGTTAAAAAGCTTAATGGAGCTCCAGGACTGGCTTTATCCCACACTAACTTTAAGCCTTACCTTCCATATCTGCAAAGTAGAGGCACTAATAATATCCATGATTAGAATAGTAAATAAAATAATCCATCTATGGTGCTTAGCACAGTGTCTCATGAGGAGTAGATGCTCAACAAATAGTAACTGCTATTATTCTTTCTCATGAGAAACACCTGCAAAAGACCATTCATGACATAAAGACATCATGACTTCTCTCCCCATTTAACTGCCATAGCCCAGCTTGTCCTCACCCTTCCCTCCACAGGGAAAATTAGAATTGACTTGGAAATAACCTCAACTGAACACTGGTGAAAGGTCTGACCCTTCAGGGAAGTCTGAGTGAAGTGATTGATGTGGCTTCATCAGTGGCTTCGATCAATGGTCTGGTCTCCATGCTGCAGACTAAGTTGAAAAATCAGTGCTTTCTCTACCTCTTATCAAAGAAGCAATACATGTTACACTGTTAAGAGGACTATACAGGAGTTATTGTTATTTTATGAATGAATGCTTTGGAATTTTTAAAAAATAGACTATTTGACGGGTGCAAGTTGGTGATGCCTCTGTCACCCTAAAACAAAAATCATTACAAAATAAAACGTATAAAACTATTTGAAACTGATATACTTTTTAAGTCAAAAGAAAAAGAAGAGGAATAAAATGGATATCTCCTGACAGGCCAGGGCAGTTTTAGTTGTCTCAGTTTTGCTGTAAAATAATGTGTTTTCAAAGAGCTGTGAGAGGAAATTTCTCTAGATTCAGATCCAAGGACTTTATTTGTTCTTCCCTGGAGGGAGCATGGTGTGTTCTAAAGAATCAACTTGTACAGAGTCTTTTGCAGACTCACCGGTTCAGGTGCCAATAAAAATATTTTTGGATTAACCCGCTGACATTTTTACAAGGAGCATGAAAAATTCTATATTGAAAGAGCCAACTTCCACAAACCCCATAGGCCTTTGCTTCGGCCAAGAACAATATTGAAGTGAACAAGAGTACTTGACAGGACCAGATTTGAAGTGTTCTTTTCATGTGGGAAGTGTGGGAAGATTTACCAGCTCCTTGTTGACCTTTCCCTCAGACACATTTTGGTTTATCTGTTTCCTACTCTGTGTAAGAAACTTGTTTGAATTCTCCATCAAGATGAGAAGATGGTAATTTTGTGGTTGATGAAATTGGCCAGAACCACAGGTCATTGCTGAACTCCAAGTTTCCTCCAAGAAAAAACAAGTTTTACACTTGCATCTCAAGATGAAGGTTACTTGAGTTTCTGTACCCCCGTGGCACTGAGGGAGCCTCTCAGTATAGGCATCAAGGCCCATTTCTGCACAATAATCCTGTCTGCCAATCCAACGTTAACCTCCTTGCCCTGAGTGTAGTCCAGCTACACTGTTACTCTTTCTGGTACTTGAATGTAATCAAGTTCATTGCAACCTGGGTCCTCTGCCAACTCTCATTTTCCCTGAATACTCTCTCAGTTTCCCTCATTTCACCACCAAGCCCTCTTCTACTTTTATTAAACTGGCTTGTCCTAAGCCTTCAGCCAAAATTTCACTTCTTCAATGAGGATATCCTTATATATCAATATATTTTAAGCCCTTTGTTATTTTTTGTTATAGTCTGTTGTAGCCTGTAAATTTTTGATACTTCCTCTACAAATACTCCTATGACCTGTAGCTCACTACTGCATATTAAGTCTATTTTAAATGTTTTGACCAGATTTTATCATTAGGAAGTAATTTTGGATTTTTTTTTAAAGATCTCTCTGTAAGCTGAGTGTAGGATATATTAGCTAATTAAAAGTTTTTGTGCTAAATTAGCTAATTGAAAGGAACATGTGCAAAGGCCCTGAGATCAGAGAGACCTCATTACACTGGAAGAATTTGAGGAAGATTGATATTCTTGGAATAGAGGACAGGAGGCTGGAAAAATTGACAGATACTTATTTTCCATATTAATTTTTAAATTTAATTCTACAAAAGGGACCAAAGGAAAATATTGTGATTTTTAATACTGTGTAACATGATGGACTGGAAAAGAGCAAGAATTTGTCAACCCTAGAAACATCCTTCAAATTCCATCTTTGTCTCCAAACCCATTGAGTCTGCCTTAATTCAGGCTCTATAACATCTTGACACGTCAAGTATCCGGTCCATGATTTCTTTCTTTCATAACTGGTCTCCCAGCTTCCAACATGTGTGATGTGCATGTGTATCCTTTTCTTCTGATCACCAGCAAAATCATAAGAAGTTTCAGGGTTGATCTGGAGTAAAATCCTGGATGCATTGCCTATAAGCTTTGTGGCCATAGGTGAATTTGTTATCCTCTCTTGCCTTCAAATCCATCATCAGTGAAATGAGAATAATGGTGTCTAGTTTGTAGGGTTATTCTAGTCCATTAACTTTATGACATCCATAAAGTACCTACTATAGGGCTAAAATATATAAGAAGAACATAATAAGTAGTGGCTCCTATAGTTTGTTTTTTATATTCCATTATAAAAAGTAGATTGTATGGGTCCTCCGATAAGCAGGATTGTACAGAATTAACTCTGATCTTGGAGACAGAAATTATTCCAGAGAGAGGCCATGCATGTCTCTCCAGCCAGCTCTGCTAATAACACCACTTCCTCACCCTGTCTCTGCACTCCAGGGACACCACCATTCTCACCCTCCCTGTATATCTCCAATTCCATGGCTTCTGCACATATTGATCTCTCTGTATATAATGGCCATCCCTATTTATTCACTTGGAAAATTCCAAGTCATCTTTTAGAACCAAATATACATTTATGCTTATCTCTACAGTCACAAACTTTTTTAAGCACCTATGTGAGTGATTCCCTATGTTTGAGTCAAAGATAGAAATTACACATAGAAAAAGCAATGGCTGGAATAGAAATAAGTTATTTAGACTCAGAAGCTCTGAATTATTATTGGCTTTATAAGCATGAATAAATTCCCTGTCTGAGAGTCAGTTGATTCATATTTACCATGAAGGCATTAATTATTACAGATTTATGAGATATGTGGGGGATACAAATGAAATGAGATTGTGGTTATGAAATCCTAAAACTTAAACCAGTTATTAGTTGTTTTTAACCTACCATCTTATACCTTTATGAAGGGTAGAATTTAACACATAGAAAAAACAAATAAAAACACACATAGAAAACTATGCATTAAAATATGCACAGAAATATAGACAAGTTCTGGTTGCTGGTGGTGATCCAACACGATGCTGACTTCCCAGAAACATACCAGATTCACAGCTATATATGAAACCACGTTATCTGGGGTGGGGGGCGGGGTGGGCCTAAAAACTGGCTGAGCGATTTCACATTGGGCAAAAGAGAGAAGCAGGTAGACACAATCTCACCATAATCCCCACCCCTGGCTCTGTGACCCAGAGTTGGTAGGAAACTCAGTACCCACATTTTGTGTGGGAAAGGCTCATTTGCATGTCTTGGAACACTGGGCTGAGGGATAGGTGTCTGATTTGACACATCTATGTGAGCCTGCTGCAATATAACATGACACCATATAAATGTAATATACAGAATTCAATTCATGTAGAAAAATATACTTATCAAAAATCATATCAATATTCAGATAATGATTATAATTCAAGAAAAGTTATGTGTAATGATGTGATTAGTTAATCCTAAAACATATAAGACAAACTGTCCTGTGAGTTAATGCTCAAGGGTGTCAACATGGAAGAAGTGTGACTTAAAGAGCAAATAGGATTCATATATAGCAGGAGAAGACTGCCTGTGCTTTCTTACAGGGCTCCAGAGCTGGAGTTACAGAGTAGCTGGTATACATTCTCAAGGGTTGAGGTAAGGGGTTGGTTTACTACTTCGTTTATATCATCTTGAAGACTGTTGGAGCTGAGACAAGTTTTATATATTCATTGATTATTTGTAACCTTTTATGAAGTGACTATTCAAATCCTATCCATTTTTCCTTTTTAAAATTGATTCTTAAGTGTTTTTTATATAACCTAGATATTAACAGATACATATTTCACAAATGTATTCTCCTATTTTGTGGATTTTCTTTTGAGAAAATGTTATTTTGTAACACTTTTAGACTCACAGAAAAGTTATAAAGATAATACAGAAAGTTTCCAATATACCCAGTTTCCCTTACTATTAAGATTTTATATAATTATGATATATCTGCATATTAATAACCTCATATAGATAAATTATTATTAAATAAGGACACAGTTATTGAGATTTCCTAGGTGTCCTTTTTCTGTTCTGGGATTCAGGATACCAGGAAAGAAAAGGTCAAATGTTTCTTATTTGATTTTTTAGCATTGGAATATAGGATTCTATGTTATACTACTTGAATATTTTAAAATTCAAGGCCGGATGAAATTTTGGAGTCAGTTGGCTTTGTTAGAATCCTAAATCTATCACTGCCTGCCTGTAAGGCCTTTGTCCAGTTATTTAACCTCACTTAGCAACATATTCACACCTATAATATGAAGATAATGATAGTACTTATATGCAATTGTTCGCTGAATCAAGATTCATTAAATTATGATTGTTTGCGAGGTAATTTGAAAATACATTTTTATATTGGATCATTTAAGTTTCATATAAATTTTCATTCTACTGACTGGGAGAAGCTAAATATTATAAATCCTCTGAAACATACAGCCATATATATGCTTTGATTTAAAGAAATTTCCAGTCATATTTTTCTTTATCATCTACTTACATCTTGGATACGGTTGAAATACACATTCATTGCTGAAAAACATACACAGATTTATAAGAATGTTTATCTGGCAAAGAAATTTACCAAATTTTAATAACCCCTATTAAAATGACAACATTGCCCATTTCTGTGACCACATCTTCTATCCTTATACTCAGTTGTTCCTGCCTAAGTTAACATACCCTCACATGGTCTGTTTAAGGCATGCATAGCATGGGTTAGCATGAGTACTTATCATTGCTTGCAAAGTTCTCCATCACTGCCCTAATGAGATAATATATTTTATACAAATAAACATAACTCTAAAATGTATCATAAACTACATACTGTGCATATTCCCATACTCAATATTTTATCTCAACTTAAATATACATTATTTCTTTGTTTCACACCTCTTACTTTTGGGCTTCCCTGGTAGCTCAAAAGGTAAAGAATCTGCCAGCAATGCAGGAGATCTGAGTTCAATCCCTGGGTCAGGGAAGATACCCTGGAGAAGGGAATGGCTACTCACTTCAGTATTTTTGTCTGGAGAATTCCATGGACAGAGAAGTTTGGCAGCTACAGACCATGGGGTCACAAAGAGTCATACACGATGAGTGACTAACACTCACTCACTTTCTATTTTCTTCAGTGTCCATGGTATTTAAAAACTGTCATTATAAGTTATATTAATTTCTTATGACAAAACTGCAAAAATAAAAATTGATTAGTCTTATGAAATATTTAATCTAATATATTGTTGTCTTTCCAATCCATTCATATATGAGTATGATCAACCTCTTCTTCTTATTAATCATTTTCATTTTATCATGTCAATAATATTGAATTTTATCTTTGTCTGTGTCTTACAGACAGTGTAAAAAATTATAGATAACAAGCAGACCAATAATCTATTATCCTGGTTATAATTCCTAAGGGGAGGGTGAAAAACTAATATTACAAGTAACAGTGTAAGATTAAATCTCACTCATAACATTATTCAAGGGGTAATGTAGGTATAACCATCAGCCATTGGGATCAATGAAGTATACACTGGTATAATTAGTATGACTATTTAAGTATGACTTCTGCTTCTGCCCATAATAGAGAAACTAGCCCTGGTCTTCCCACCAAAAACAATTACAAAACTGGATAAATTATAAAAATCAATTGTTTCCAGACACTGGACTATAAGTGGCATAGATCTTCTCTTCTTTGATGGTGGAGAAACATGTAGTCAGCCCTTCAACTCCTCAAACTTTCTGACTTAGATTACTTTCAAATATCTATGGCCTGAGAGAGCCAAGAGTTTAGGCAGAACATGACCATCTTGCTGAAAGAGGACAGAGAATTTGACAACTGAGTTATTAAAAGTGTAAAGTTAAAAGTGTTAGTCACTCAGTTGTGACCCCATGTTCTGTAGTCTGCCAGGTTCCTCTGTTCATGGAATTCTCCAGGCAAGAATACTGGAGTAGGCAGCCATTCCCTTCTCCAGGCGATGTTCCCGACCCAGGGATCAAAGCCTTGCAGGTGGATTATTTACCATCCAAGCTTTGCAGGGAAGCCTTGCACTGCAGGTGGATTATTTACCATCTGAGCCACCAGAGAAACACTGAGTTACTAAAGTGATCAGAATTTGTAAAGACGTGTACTAAAGATGGGCCAGGAAATTTGCACACACAGAAAAAGGAGTTTCCAAATTTAAAGATGACCCCCTAGGTTTCTGGCCATATGCTAAGCTGTGCATGTAAAGAGCAAGAATCTTGAAGATGAGCAAAGAAAAGTTTCCAGGAGGGATACTGAAGAAGAGTGAAGAAGAAGGTGAAAAATACGGTGGTCCTGACTGGCCAGAGCAGAATAATTTTGGGGGCTTCCCAGAACAAATGTAAGTCATGTATACAGTACAATGCAATCTATTAAGTGTGTAATATGATTATGTAAAAAAAAAGTAAAAGCAATTAAAATGTTTTATTGCTAAAAAATGCTAACCTTTTGAGCTGACTAACATGAGCTTCCAGTGAGTTATAATCTTTTTGCTAGTGGAAGGTTTCAAACTATTGTGAGAGTTACCAAAATATGACACTGAGACACAACGTGAGGAAATGCTGTTGGAAAAATGGTACTTAAGGACATGACAAGGTGGTCACAAACTTTGAATTTGTAGAAAAAAAATGTAATGTCTGTAAAGCATAATAAAGAAGCCGAAGTGTACTTGCTCTTTGCTCTACATTTCAATCTGGGGCTGTGTTGGTATCTGGTTCAAAGTGGAATTCACATTCTTCTTGTGGTTCAGTCATGCAGTCATGTCCGACTCTTTGGGGCCTCATGGGCTGCATCACGCCAGGAATCCAGGTCCTTCACCATCTCCTACAGCTTGCTTAAACTCATGTCTATTGAGTTGGTGATGCCATCCAACTTCTGTCATCCCCTTCTCCTTCTGCCCTAAATCTTTCCCATCATCAGGGTCTTTTCTAATGAGTCATTCTTCACATCAGGTGACCAAATTGGAGCTTCAGCAGGAGTTTCAGCTTCAACATTAGTCCTTCCAATGAATAACCAGGTTTGATTTCCTTTAGAATTGACTGGTTTGATCTCCTTGCAGTCCAAGGGAGTCTTCTCCAACACCACTGTTCAAAAGCATCAATTCTTCAGTGTGCAGCCTTCGTTATGGTCCAAATCTGACATCCATACATGACTATTAGAAAAAAATCATAGCTTTGACTATACAGACCTTTGTCGGCAAACTAATGTCTCTGCTTTTTAATACGCTGTCTAGTTTGTCACACATCCTTTTCTTCACTTTATAACTTTGCTACACATGTCTTTCCTGGAATCATTTATCAAATTAAATACTTGATTAAAATGCTTGTTTTAGGGTTTACTATCAAGAGCCCAATGGATAACTGACTTGCTCAAACTCTGTTGACATTTCAATTACTTTAAGAATAAAACCCAAATTTCTTAGATTACATGGCCTTTGGATAGTCACCCTAATTGTCATTTCTAATGTTCTTTCTGAACACATTCTATGGGGTACAGTTTATTACAACCAGATTCTGCCCTGTCTTCCTTCCTGCTGCTGCTTCATATTCTCCAGTCCTCACTTTTATACTCATACTGTTACTTATATTTGGAATTTCCCATAGTAGTGATTAAAAACAGACTCTAAAGTCAGGCTGCTTGCATTTAGATCCTGGTTTTGACACTTACTAGCTGTGTGTTCTTCATCAAGTTATTTTGGCTCTGTGTGCCTCCATTTGCCCATCTATTTTCCAGGACTTATACTAGCACCTAACTCATGAGGTAAATATGACAATTAAAAAACTAGCACTTAGAAAGGTACCCCATTACTTAGCAAATACTAAATAAATGTCAGTTATTATTATCCCATCTCCAAATCTTACATTTGAAGCCGCTTAACCCTCTACCTCAAGAAAGCCTTTTTTTTAACTCTACAGCTATACATAAGCATTACGTTTCTTACAGTTTTTATCTACATTTTTTGCATTTAGCTTCTATTGAGCATTATACATAAAATTAACTTCCCAGATAAAATTGTGTGTTTCCTAAGAAAAAAGATAACTTCCTTTCTTTGTATCTGACTCAATTCTTAGAACATAGTACATACTAAATAAATATTTAACAAATGACTTAACTTTCATCACAAAATAGAAAGATATATATAACACACATTAATACTTGTCAATTTATAATATCTTAATGTCAACTCACAAAAGCAGTAGAAAATTCCCAATTCAAAACTTCATTTTACCCCTCAGAAACAAATGACAAGTTAAAAACTGTGGGAGTTAAATAACAGTTCAACCTCACTTGTTCATTTCTATTATATATGCAGATTGATTCCACTGTGAATTAATTTATATCACAAGAAAAATAAGTTTCCAAATGAAGAGAATGGGCCTGCTTTGTTGCTGCTGTTGTTATTGTCTGTAGCACAGAAACCTCTAGGCTAAAATATTATTCCCAATAATAAACTCCCCCAGTTTATGAATCACATAAAAACTCTAAGTAGCCCAAACGTTCACACAAAAACATTATTTTTATTCAAACATGTTTCTCCCCAGTCTCTTATCTCCTTCTTGATTTAAGAGTCTATTCAGTTCACATTTTTAAAAATCACCATGCTAAGATAGTGATTTGGAAGGCAATTATATGTAATAGCTCCTGCTTTATAATTGAAGAGATGCTCCTCATTTATCTACCACACTAACTCATATCTCTATATTCAAATTGCTTCCAGTTTCTGAGACCAGCCTTCACAGGATTTCAAACCCAAATTTTAGAACAGCTTCTGCCAAAGGAATAGAGTGGAGCTCAGTTTTTGTTTTGTTCTGTTTAATGCTCTAGTGGAAATATAATTAGCATTTTAGAAACATAGAATTGGAATCTAATTCAGTATTTACTCTGGAGAAGGAAATGGCAACCCACTCCAGTACTCTTGCCTGGGGAATTCCATGGACGGAGGCGCCTGGTGGGCTACAGTCCATGGGATCACAAAGAGTCGGACACGACTGTGTGAGTAACTAACTTAACTTAGTTACTTAACTAACTTAGTATTAACTTAACTTCAGTATTTACTATACTATATCTCCTGATTATAAGTTGCTGTATTGGTTGATTTAAAGAATTCTATGATGATGAGATAGAGTCTGTGCCCTTCGTGAGCTTTTAGTTAAGACAAATGTTTATACCTAACTACGTAAGAAAAAGCACATTAAAATAAAGTCCACATGAGAAGCACATATGCTATTTGGATTAAACAGAGGAAGTGAACAAATTCATCAGGATAATGACAATTGAGTCCAGATAGTTGCATGTTATGGAACTTATTTTTTCTGTTAATTCTAAAATTGATTTAGTAAATAAAAACATAGATCTGAAAAATCATGTGTAGAAGTAGTAATATTTCTCTGACACTAGGAAGGTTTCTGCAATATCTTATTATCAAAAGCTGTCAACACTTTGCACTCTCAGGAACTGACATTTACCTTCAGTGTCAGACATCACCATGTACACTTCGAAAAGCTAAATCTCAAAGAGAACAGAAATGAAGCCAAGGCAATGAAGGGTCTTTTAATGTGACTGTCAGATTTCTTTTCTTTTTTTTTTTTTTGCCCATTTCATATCACATTGTTGACAAATTTTTGTATAGTCAAAGCTATGATTTTTTCCAGTAGTCATGTATGGATGTAAGAGTTGAACTATAAAGAAAATTGAGTGCCGAAGAGTTGACGCTTTTGAATTGTGGTGTTGGAGAAGACTCTTGAGAGTCCCTTGGACTGCAAGGAGATCAAACCAGTCA
>SJYV01053972.1:0-10233 GCA_006410875.1 Neotragus pygmaeus | reverse complement strand
TGAAAAAAAAAAAAACCTAAGATCATGGCATCTAGTCCCATCACTTCATGGCAAATAGATGGGAAAAACTTGAAAGCAGTGACATATTATCTTTCCTTGGGCTCCAAAATTACTGTGGAGAGACTGCAGCTATGAAATTCAAGGACACCTTCTCCTTAGAAGGAAAGTTATGACCAACTTAGACAGCATATTCAAAACCAGGGGCATAACTTAGCCATCAAAGGTCTGTATAGTCAAAGCTATGGTTTTTCCAGTAGTCATGTATGGATATGAGAGTTGAACCGTAAATAAAGCTGAGTGCTGAAGAATCGATGCTTTCAAATTGTGCTGGAAAAGACTCTTGAGAGTCCCTTGGACAGCAAGGAGATCAAACTAGTCAATCCTAAAGGAAATCAACCCTAGATATTCATTGGAAGGACTGATGCTGAAGCTCCAATATTTTGGCACCTGATATGAAGAGCTAACTCACTGAAAACACCTGATGCTGGGAAAGAATAAGGGCAGAAGGAGAGTTCAGTTCAGTTGCTCAGCCGTGTCCAAATCTTTGCAACCCCATGGACTGCAGCACGCCAAGCTTCCCTGTCCATCACCAACACCCAGAGCTTGCTCAAACTCATGTCCTTCTAGTCAGTAATCCCATCCAACTATCTCAACCTCTGTCATCCCCTTCTCCTCCTGCCTTCAATCTTTCCCGGCATCAGGATCTTTTTTAATGAGTCAGTTCTTTGCATGAGGTGGCCAAAGTATTGGAGCTTCAGTTTCAGTATCAATCCTTCCAATGAATATTCAGGGTTGATTTTCTTTAGGTTTAATTAGCTTGATCTGCTTGCTGTCCAAGGGACTCTCAAGAGTCTTCTCCAGCACCATAATTCAAAAGCATCAATTCTTCAGCACTCAGCTTTCTTTACGGTCCAACTCTCATATCCATACATGACTACTGGAAAAACAATAGCTTTGACTAGATGGACCTTTGTTGGCAAAGTAATGTCTCTGCTTTTTAATATGCTGTCTAGGTTTGTCATAGCTTTTCTTCCAAAGAGCAAGTGTCTTCAATTTCATGGCTTCAGTCACTGTCCACAGTGATTTTGGACCCCAACAAAATAAAATCTGTCGCTGTTTCCACTTTTTCTCCATCTATTTGCCATGAAGTGCTGGGACCAGATGTCATGATCTTCGTTTTTTGAATGTTGAGTTTTAAGCCAGCTTTTTCACTCTCCTCTTTCACCTTAATCAAGAAGTTCTTTAGTTCTTCTTCACTTTCTGCCACAAGGGCAGTGTCATCTGCATCTCTGAAGTTATTGATGTTTCTCCCAGTAATCTTGGTTCCAGCTTGTGTTTCATCCAGCCTGACATTTCACATGATGTATTCTCCATATAACTTAAATAAACAGGGTGACAACATACAGCCTTGGCATACTCATTTCCCAATTTGGAAGCAGTCTGTTGTTCCATGTCCAGTTCTAGCTTCTTGACCCGCATACAGATTTCTCAGGAGGCAAGTAAGGTGGTCTGGTATTCCCATCTCTTGAAGAATTTTCCAGAGTTTGTTGTGATCCACATAGTCAAAGGCTTTGGCATAATCAATAAAGCAGTAGTAGATGTTTTTCTGTAACTATCTTGCTTTTTCTGTGACCCAGCAGATGTTGGCAATTAGATCTCTGGTTCCTCTCCTTTCCTAAATCCAGCTTGAACATCTGGAAGTTCATGGTTCACATACTGTTGAAGCGTGGCTTGGAGAATTTTTAGCATTACTTTACTAGCATATGAGATGAATGCAATTGTGCAGTAGTTTGAGCATTATTTGGCGTTGCCCTTCTTTGGGATTGGAATGAAAACTGACCTTTTCCAGTCCTGTGGCCACTGCCGAGTTTTCCAAATTTGCTGGCATATTGAGTGTAGCACTTTCACAGCATCATCTTTCAGGATTTGAAATAGCTCAACTGGAATTCCATCACCTCCACTAGCCTTATTAATAGAGCTTCCTAAGGCCCATTTGACTTTGCATTCCAGGATGTCTGCCTGTAGGTGAGTTATCAGACCATGTCTGCCTGTAGGTTATCTGGGTCACTAAGATCTTTTTTGTATAGATCTTCTGTGTATTCTTGGCACTTCTTCTTAATATCTTCTGCTTCTGTTAGGTCCATACCATTTCTGTCCTTCATTGTACCCATCCTTGCATGAAATGTTCCCTTGGTATCTCTAATTTTCTTGAAGAGATCTCTAGTCTTTCCCATTCTGTTGTTTTCCTCTATTTCTTCACATTGATCACTGAAGAAGGCTTTCTTATCTCTTCTTCCTATTCTTTGGAACTCTGCATTCAGATGGGTATATCTTTCCCTTTCTCCTTTGCCTTTTGCTTCTCTTATTTTCTCAGCTATTTGTAAGGCCTCCTCAGGCAGCCATTTTGTCTTTTTGCATTTCTTTTCTTGGGGATGGACTTGATCACTGCTTCCTGTGCAATGTCACAAACCTCCATCCATGGTTCTTCAGGCACTCTGTCAGATCTAATGCCTTGAATCTATTTGTCACCCACACTGTATAATCATAAGGGATTTGATTTATGTCATACCTGAATGCTCTAGTGGTTTTCCCTTCTTTTTTCAATTTAAATCTGAATTTGGCAATAAGGATGTCATGTTCTGAGCCACAATCAGCTCCCAATCTTATTTTTGCTGACTGTATAGAGCATCTGCATCTTTGGCTGCAAAGAATATAATCAATCTGATTTTGGTATTGACCATCTGGTGATGTCCATGTGTAGAGTCATCTCTTGTGTTGTTGGAAGAGGGTGTTTCCTATGACAAGTGCATTCTCTTGGCAAAACTGTGTTAGCCTTTGCCCTGTTCATTTTGTACTCCAAGGCCAAACTTGCCTGTTACTCCAGGTATCTCTTTGTAAGGCTCAGAGAACTGCACTCTGAAAAGGACACTCAGGGACAGCCTCTAGTGGACTGACAAATTTTATTATCCATCTTTTTGCAGATATATGGTCTCAGGGAGCAGAGCATAAAGCAAACTTGCACATAGCCTTTTTCAATAAAACATCAAAGCATTCAAGCATAAAATACAGTTCCCACCGCCCAAGCCATAACATAGCTTTGGTGAAACTCTAAAAGGAGTCTTATCATGAAACAATAGTCCTTGCTCCCCAAAACAGGTGGTCAGAAGGAGGCCTTCAAACACCTCAAGGCCGGGCATATAACCCTTCGTTATCTGTTCCCAGCCTTGGGCACTCATAACCCTTTGTTATGCTCATCCCAGCTTTCAACCTTCCTCATGAGTGGAGCAAATACATTCTCAGTATTTGCTTAAAGCCTTCCAGCTCCTCCACATTTCCTCCCTTTTCCCTCAAGAGCAAGGACTGCTGCAGCCATGGTTACTCCTGCTTTTTGGGCGGCGGTGGCTCAAGCACACAACGTTAGGAATCCTATAAGAACAATAATATACAATAAACAGATCTGCGCATAAGAAGCCATCATATGGGGTACCCAATTTTTTGGATTTAGAAAGGAAGTACTAGCGGATAGTGTATTATAGAAGTCAGTGTTATATAACACAGGGGGAATGCTGCTGAAGGTAGACGTGATTTGTATTTGTTGATCTATCTGAGCTCGTTGGGCCCAGAGATCATGAGAATCCTTTTTCCAAGCAGTAATGAAATCATGATTTTGAATAGAATTATACAATGCCATTCCAGAAACTGTACCAACAGTTACAATTGAAATAATACCCACTATGGCAGCTATAATCCAACTAATAAAATGTTTGCTTCTTTTTAGGGATTCTCTCAGAACAAAAGACAACATGGAATCTGACCAAGGTTCAGAAATCTTAACTGGAACCCACAAATCAGTCCTTTGCCGGACTAAAAAAACAGTGTCTTTAGTAATATTAATTGGCACCCTATGATTTAACCAAGTATACAAACGACACTCGGTACAGGACAGAATTGAGCCATTACTCCTAAACTGTCCAGTAGCAAAAAGATATGGCTCATTTACACAAGCTCGAACATAACTGGTATAATTATACTCAACAGTATAATTCTGTGGGATGGAAATATGTGCATAAGCCTATGAGACACTAAACTGAGACAAGCAAGCAGGAATTTTCCAAAGATGCCAGTGTTCAGGCCCTAGGACTGGACTGATTATCCGGGGTCTGGGAGGTGAAAGACCTCCGTTGTACCAGTTCAAAAGTTCATCGCGTTGATGCCAGAGTCCTGTTTGTGTTCTGTTAAAATGTGGTGCTGAAACATTATACCATTGGCAAGTGTTACTATTTTCTTGTGATTCTGAGCAATTCACAAAGAGTCCATGAGGTCCCCAATCAACAAAAGTCATGTTGGTGTAAACAGAAACTTTTTTAAACCTTCCTCTACAGGTGGACCAGTCCATCCCTGGCACAGATGATTTTTTCTTCCAAGATAGTTGTCATAAGGAGGCTCAGAAGGCATCTGTTGCAATTTCCGTTTTAGTGCTGTGACCGGTTGGGGAGTGTGGAGCAAGGTCTGTCCGTCTTCTGACTCTTCTGAGTGGGACCCACTGCTTGCAGATATATGGTTCCATCATCTAAAATGACAAGATAATATCCCTTGCCTAGGAACTTAAGTGTTCCTGGCCGCCATTAATTAAGACATTTAACTCTGTGTCTCCTGGACTGTAGAGGCAAATTAAAAAATTGATTGTTAAAAGGGCTATAGGCAAGATGGCTTTAGGTCCATAGGAGTCCCTTAGTTTATTCCCCCTGTTTTGTTTATTAAGAATGAGCTTGAGTGTATGGTGGGCCCTTTCAATGATGGCTTGACCTTGAGGATTGTACGGGATGCCAGTAAGATGGCAAATACCCCACTGATGCATGAAATCACGAAAAGCATTGGCTGTAAAAGCAGGACCATTGTCTTTTTTGATGGAGGCAGGGATCCCCATCACTGAAAAACATTGCAGAAGAGCTGTGACAGCAGCTTTAGTAGTCTCGGTGGTGGAAGGAACTGCCCAGATGAAGCCGGAAAAGATATCTATGACTACAAATAACAATTTAAAAGGGGACAGTTTGTAATCTGTAAAATTAGCTTGCCATAATTCATTTGCTTGTAAGCCTCTAGGATTAGTCCCTTGGGGACTAGTGGTCAAATGAAAGGGGGCACATGTGGCACAGTCCTGAACAATTTTTCTAGCTGTTTGTAACGGTGTCTTATATTGAACATGTAGTCTATTAGCGTTAGTATGGAAGAGCTGATGTTCCTGTTCGGGGGAGAGAATATAGGGGCGATGAGGCGATCAGCCAAATCATTGTCTACATTGAGGGGTCCTGGTAAATGGGAATGAACATGAATGTGAGTAATAAAGAAAGCATGGAGTCTAGCTCTTATTTCTTGCTGAATCAATAAGAACAAATGTATAAGATCATTTTCATTGGATATAAAATGAGCCATTACAAAAGATGGGAAAAGATGTGCCACGTAGCGAGAACCAGTTAAAACATTCAATGGGGTTTTTATTAGAGTAAGTAAACAATATAATGTGAATAATTCTGTTTTTTGAATGGATTGATAGGGACTTTTAATTTTCTTTTGCAGGTTGGGACCTATTATGGTTGCCCATCCTGCCTTATTTCCATCTATGAAATGGTTAGATGCATTCATGAGGGGATGTTCAGAAATAATATTATTGATGATAAAGGAAGTATTTTGCAAGAAATTCCATAACTTTCCTTTACGTGGGTTGGCCAACAATTCTCCTGAATAGTTGGCAAGGGCTATCTGAATGGTAGTGGACACCTGGAGAGCATTATCAATTTCTGTTTTTGTCAAAGGTAGGTAAATCTGAGTAGGGTCATATCCAGCTATAGGGCACAAGCAAGAGCGTGTAAGAAAAATGATTTTCCCTATTAAGTCTATATAGGAAACAATGCATTTAGTCTGTTTGGAATGGAGATATACCCATTCAATAGGGTGATTATCCTGCACTATAACGATAGTAGGAGATATCTTAGTACCAAAGACATATATCTGAAAAGGGGAATTGTAATTAATACAGTAAAACAAATGCTTGTTGAATTCTCTGTTCTACCAATTGTAATTCTTCCTCAGCTTCAGGGGTAAGTTGTCGGGGACTGTTCAAATCAGAGGAACCTTCTAATAATTTGAATAAGTTTTGTAAAGCATATGTGGGAATTTCCAAGGTAGGTCGTAGCCAATTAATATCCCAAAGAAGTTTCTGGAAATCATTAAGTGTTTGTAAATTATCCCTTCTAATAGAAAATTTCTGTGGCTTTACAGTGGAGCGGTCCATAAGATATCCAGGATACTTAAAAGGGGAATGGTGTTGCAATTTATCTTCTGCTATTAGCAGCCCATGATTAGTTAAATTAGTCATGACCTCATTACCTAATAAACTTAATTGAGATTCTGAGGGAGAAGCCAATAAAATGTCATCCATATAATGAATGAGATATGCCTCAGGGAATTGCTGTCTGATGGGCTGCAAAATTTTATCAACAACGAATTGACAGACCACAGGGGAGTTCATCATACCGTGGGGCAGGACCTCCCATTGATACTGTTGAGCAGGGGATTGATTATTAATAGAAGGTATTGAGAAGGCAAAACATTGCCTGTCATCTGGATGTAAAGGTATAGTGAAAAAGTAATCTTGTAAATCAATAATCATAACAGCCCAGTCCTTAGGGACCATAGCAGGGCTTGGGAGTCCTGGTTGTAATGCTCCCATAGGAATCATTATAGTGTTAATATTCCTTAAATCTGTTAGCATTCTCCATTTACCTGATTTCTTTTTAATGACAAAAACTGGTGATTCAGTAGTTTCTATTCTATTTTGTTGTAGTAGTTCAGCCACCAAAGTATGCAAAGCGGACAGTTTCTCTTTTGATAGGGGCCACTGAGCTGTCCAGATAAGTTTATTAGACTTCCATTCTAATTTCAGTGGCTTTATCTCAGTGACCCCTAAGAAAAAGTTTCATTCAATTGTATAGTCGCTTGAGCTTGTTGTAGAAAGTCTCTTCCCCACAAATTTAATGGTAATGGGGCAATGTATGGTTTAATGTAAACAACTAATTGATCAGGGCCCAGGGCTTGTGATAAGATAAACTAACATAAGTTTGAGCTGCATCTGCAGTTCCTACTCCCACCAATTGGTGTGAGGTTAAAACTGCAGGCCAATCCGAAGGCCATTCCTCTGTTCTTATGATGGAAACATTTGCCCTAGTGTCTAACATTCTTTCAAAAGTTCTTTCTCTGATTTTTAATTTTAACATGGGCCTATTGATTTCTTTTATAAGAGTAGAAAGGGCTGCAGTAACGATGGTACTCCCAAAGCCAACTGTTTTGGTGTCTGCTTTTCTATTAAGTGGGGGCACATAAGGTAATAGCAATAACTGAGCAAATCTGTCACCCTTTTGTAAATACAAGTTACGAGTCACATGTAACATTACTGCAATTTCACCCGTGTCATCTTTATCAATGATCTCAGTATGAACAATTATCTCGCGCATGGTGTTGTTTTATTCCAATAGGAGGCCTATAGTATTTTTTTTTTTTTTTGTATAGGGCCAAAATATACAGTTAAGATTTTCATAGGATTATTTACCATTAACAATTCCATATCTCGGTATCTTGGGGAGCAGGAATGTCTACACATGTGCTATGTCTGGTAGCCGCTGTTAATTCAGTAATATTTGGTCATCCTCCTTGTTTAACGGGGCTAGAGGGGAGCCCCTGTTCTAATTCCCTGAAGGAGGTGTCTGAATGGGAAAAGCATTATCTTGTTTATCAAATTTAGAGTGGCATTCACTTAGCCAATGATTTCCCTTTTTACATCTTGGGCAGAGCCTTGGGAGCTTAGTTTTAATAGCCCCTCCTTTGTTAGACCTATTTGGCCAAGGCAAGCGACATTGTTTCCGCATGTGTCCTGGCTTGTCGCAGTTAAAACATTTAACTTTAGACTTTTGGGAAACATTTAAGGTTTCTAAAGCGGCTATTTTAGCTTTATGTTGAATTGTCCCCACATTCCTGCAGGCTTTCAAGTATTTCATAACTTCTCTTTGCCCCCTAATGGGTCTGATAATAGCCTGATTGATAATCATTAGCATTATCAAAGGCTAATTGTTTCAAAATGATTTCTCGCAAAGATGCATCCTTAAGACTGTGATCAATGGCCTCCTTCAATTTACCAATAAATTGAGCATATTCTTCAGTTGGTCCCTGCAATATTTTTACAAAAGATCCATCAGAGGTGGAACTGTCGATTTTAGCCCGTGCTCTGATAGCTACTTCCTTAATCCAGTATAACATGGGCGGCTGCACAAATTGTAATTGCGCAGCAGTTTCAGCCATAGCTTCGGTGCCTGTGAGAATTTCAAAATTTAGTCTAGTAGGGTTTCCGCTGCTTTGCTGTTCTTGCAAGATTAATTTGGCTTCATCCGTGACTCACATTTGCCATTAGTAGCTGTTGTGGAGTCATAACCATTTTATCAACTATAAAAAAATCTGCATGAAGCCGTTGATCCGCCTATCCCCTAAGAAATTCCATACAGTAGGGTGAGGTAGGTCCATATAACGTACATTCCTTTTTGAATCGCGTGAGCAAACCAAAATCAGGTAATTGCCATTGATTATGTCCAGGTTGAGGATTATTAAATTGGACCGGAAAAGCCCACGCACAAACAGGCATGTCCTGAGGAGGAATGCTAGGAAATAGAGGACCAGTAGCATCAGTGGACAGCGTTGCAGCGGGCGGAAAGGACGGTGTTAGAGGCTTGTTGACATGAACTCGCGAAAAGCAAAGGAAAGGCGAATCAGGGGCCTCTGGCAAAGTTGATTGTTTAACTCCTTTCAGCATCTGTGACTCTTGTTGGTCCATAATCTGCTCTAGCATGACATTTTTCTGATTTAAAACCTCTGATAGATCTTTCTCTTCTAATTCACATTCATGCAGGGATTGAACAGTTTCAACCTCTAAATTTCCTCCGGAGCCATCTAATTGTTCCATAATGTCCCATAAAAGAGACCAAGTTACCCACCATTGTGGGGGAATTTTTACCCCGTCTATAAGCTTTTAGAACATTGTTTTTTACTCTGGTCTAAATTTGTAAATCTAAGGTTCCTTCCTCCGGGAACCATGGATTATATTCAGCCACTATCTGGTAACAGCTAGTTAAGTGCTCTTCAGATAGATTAACCTCATATTGTTTCAAGAAATGATACATGAGATGAACAAAAGGAATTTTACTTGTCTGATGTCCCATCCTGCTTACCTTGCTTCTGCAGGAGTGCGGCCCTTTTTCAAAATCAGCCTGCTGCTTCGAGCCCCACGTTGGGCGCCAGTTGTAAGACTTGGAAAACCACACCCTGAAAAGGACACTCAGGGACAGCCTCTAGTGGACTGACAAATTTTATTATCCATCTTTTTGCAGATATATGGTCTCAGGGAGCAGAGCATAAAGCAGACTTGCACGTAGCCTTTTTCGATAAAACATCAAAGCATTCAAGCACAAAATACAGTTCCCACCGCCCAAGCCATAATATAGCTTTGGTGAAACTCTAAAAGGAGTCTTATCATGAAACAACAGTCCTTGCTCCCAGAAACAAGTGGTCAGAAGGAAGCCTTCGAACGCCTCAAGGCTGGGCGTATAACCCTTCGTTCGTTATCTGTTCCCAGCCTTGGGCACTCATAACCCTTTGTTATGCTCATCCCAGCTTCCAACCTTCCTCATGAGTGGAGCAGATACATTCTCAGTATATGCTTAAAGCCTTCTAGCTCCTCCACATCTCTTGACTTCCTACTTTTGCATTCTAGTCCCCTATAATGAAAAAGACATCTTTTTTTGGGGTGTTATTTCTTGAAGGTCTTAGAACCATTCAACTTCAGCTTCTTCGGCATTACATTCAGTTGGGGCATACACTTGGATTACTCTGATATTGAATGGCTTGCCTTGGAAATGAACAGAAATCATTGTCATTTTTGAGGTTGCACCCAAGTATTGCATTTCAGACTGTTTGGTTGATTATGAGGGCTACTCCATCTCTTCTGAGGGATTCTTGCCCACAGTAGTAGATATAATGGTCATCTGAATTCAATTAGCCCATTCTGGTCCGTTTTAGTTCACTGATTCCTAAAATGTCAATGTTCACTCTTGCCGTCTTCTATTTGACCACTTCCAATTTACCTTGATTCATGGGCCTAACATTCCAGGTTCCTATGCAATATTGTTCTTT
>SJYV01053970.1:0-12150 GCA_006410875.1 Neotragus pygmaeus | reverse complement strand
CCTCCCACCACCCTCCCCATACCATCCCTCTGGGTCATCTCAGTGCACCAGCCCCGAGCATCCTGTATCATGCATTGAACCTGGACTAGCGATTCGTTTCTTATATGATAGTATACATGTTTCAATGCCATTCTCCCAAATCATCCCACTCTCTCCCTCTCCCACAGAGTCCAAAAGACTGTTTTATACATCTGTGTCTCTTTTGCTGTCTCACATACAGGGTTATCATTACCATCTTTCTAAATTCCATATATATGCGTTAGTATACTGTACTGGTATTTTTCTTTCTGGCTTACTTCACTCTGTATAATCGGCTCCAGTTTCATCCACCTCATTAGAACGGATTCAAATGTATTCTTTTTAATGGCTGAGTAATACTCCATTGTGTATATGTATCACAGCTTTCTTATCCATTCGTCTGCTGATGGACATCTAGGTTGCTTCCATGTCCTGGCTATTATAAACAGTGCTGCGATGAACATTGGGGTACACGTGTGTCTTTCAATTCTGGTTTCTTCGGTGTGCACGCCCAGCAGTGGGATTGCTGGGTCATAAGGCAGTTCTATTTCCAGTTTTTTAAGGAATCTCCACACTGACTGACAAACAATTAACAATTTTTAAGTGCTGTCACATTAGGTATGTGAAAGACAGAAGGAAGATTGCAATTAATCAAACAACTGATCACTACGTGCAAGGATTTTGCACTCAGATGCTTAGCAAGTGTTTTCTTTTCATCCCATTTTAGTGAAATCAGAGCTTGAAATCATACAAGATGCATTACATATGTGATTTATGCAAGAAAGACTTCAGAGACCTCCCATTTGCAAAACAATACCAAAAAGAAAGGCCTGGGTCCTCACATCAAAAAATTTATGTACAAAGGTGCTTTATAAGCTACATATTTTAGTATTTAAAATTAACTTTTTGTTTAAACTTTAATTTATGTATATTTGTATGTATATAATCTATGTATGCATATATATAGTCTTTAGTCCAATTTTATTTTCTTTCTAAAATGAACTGACCAACTACCAGCTCTGTTGACATCATACAGGAAGACATCTATTCTACTAAACATTAAGGAATAAACTAAAATTTTATAATTTGCATAAGGCTTTGTTTGAGAACTTTTGGGAGGTGAGGATAGAATGTCACAGAGGTTATATATGTTTGAAAAGTAAGCCTGATCCTTAACATTCATTCCTGAGAAGATGTAAGGCTTAAATATTAAGGAAGACTATCTCCGATGTGAATGGATATGATATAAGTAATCTTCAAAGTAGTTTTTACTCATTACTCACTCATACACTAACTTGAAAGCTACATGTCACTTTACAAAGCACGGAAGAAAATGTTAAATATATTAAAAAAAGAGATAGATACATAAATCTCATTTATAAATGTGTCTTCATTTGTGTAATTCTGCCTTTCAACAGTTACTGGAAAAATAGAAGACTACATCTGGTCTTTTGGTCAAAGTTAGCAGGGAATTTTTGTTAATCTTTGGAATAATCAGGAGGTTTGAAGGATGTCTTAATCCTGCTCTGAGTGTGTCAAAGTAGACGTCTTTGTTCATTGCACAAAACAAAGTAAGAGTGGTGATGTGCAGATTGGCTTCTGACAATTCAATCCAGATGACTACTTTATTATGGCAAAAAATTCCACACCCCTTATCTAATCCATAGAGTATATTCATAGAGAAGACACTATAATACAGTCATAAATATTAACATGAAAGGTTATAAGGAAAAAAAAATAGCTGTTAAAGGGCAGTGACTGAGTGAATTCATTTAGTGTTACATATCTATCATGATATTGGTTATTAAGATTTTTTCACAACTCATTTCAAAGGCTCTCACGTTAGCATTTCAAAGGTTGTGGATAATATCAGGGAGAAAAAGTTTCACTTCTTTTATACACAATAATAATAGAACTTGAAAACTAAATATGCAAAGGCTTATAAAATTATGTGTACTGCGGAGTTCTGAATGTCCACTGTGCCCACAGATGTCTTAGAACATCAAACTTGGGCACGTTTCATAGTAGTTTTTCTTTCCTGAAGAAGTTATTTGCACTTGGGCAGTGACATGAGCTCTCTTTGTGACAAGGAGAGAAAAGCTGATCATCTCAAAAGAAAAAAAAGGGTAAAAATTTGTATCTCGAAATTTCACCGACCCTGGTTGTGAGTTATTAAACAAATAAAATACTGCATGTCTGTGTTTATTTGCTTTAAAAAAAAAATTCAAAACAGTCAAGATGTATTTCACCTCCAAGAAATATGTTCAAACTATTTTGTTTTAAAGTTAAAACGTGTAGGGCTCCATTCAGAAAGTTCAGATTTTTTTTAAAGTTCATTTAACTCTCTCATTTTTCCAAATATCTGATGCTTCTCATCCTACTGCAATATAAAGTCAGAAACTACATTATGGATATTTCCTCTTAGTCCTTTAACAACACAGTTGGATTAAAAGAATGTATAGCCTGTATTAGAGAACTAGAATTCCCATCTCTGTGTATAGTTCTTGAAGCTGTGCTTCCCAAAGTATATTTCATGAACTACTAGCTCCGAGCTTTGCAACACACAAAGGGCTTCCATTGTCAGATCAGGTTGAAAAGTACTTGAATGCACTCATATCTATATAAGGGACACTGGTGTTTTGAAAGTTTTCTTTAGCAAACTAAACTGTTTAACTTATTTTTAAAACAACAATTTCTTAAAATTTTATTTGAGCTTTTTCACATAATCCCAATTGACATCCTATGGTATAGTTAGACAAATGTTGTCCTGTGTAATTTAACCAAAGAGGGTATTCTGGCTGGACTTTAAAAGGATATCCATTTCTATAAAATTCAAACCTTGATATATTTGCATTTGCAATGAAAAAATACTTTCTATATGATAATAAAGGTCTAACGTGTTACTGATTTCTCTTCCAGATCAGCACAGAGATTGTATTTTTTTGTTTGCTTGGCCTCACTAAAGTGATACAGAGACCAAAGAAATCTCAGGAGCACTGTCTCACATAATATCGGATACTTTGCAGATAATGATATCAAAAACGCTAAGTTTTCAAATGAGAGGGTCAGAGTAAGGGAAGCCACCTGACTCCTGCTATTTTGGAGGAAAGAATTTGGAGGAGGATGAAAAGATATCTGTAGTTTAAAAGCTGCTTTTGATTGTGTGCACCTGTGGTGGATTCATGTCGATGTATGGCAAACCCAATAGAGTATTGTAAAGTTAAATTTAAAAATAAATAAATTAATTAATTAAAAATTAAAAAAAAATAAAATAAAAGCTGCTTTTGAGGCTTAAAGCATAGAGCAGAGTCACAGAATACTGGTCTGTATTATTGGCCTAAGGCATCTTTGAGGAACACTTGGGAAGACAAAAGTAGCTAGACATTATATCTACTTTCATTATATCTCTTCTAGACGTTATATCTACTTTCACTGGAACCCTCCTATTACCTTTTTAACTGTTAGTGCTGACTTATTACCTCCTCCCCTGTTTTTCTTTTTTTCCCTTTTTGTAAAGCAGACTTTAAAAATATATATATATTATCTGTTCATTCTTTTGTTTGGCTGAGCCAGGTCTTAGTTGCTGCATTTCAGATCTTTGGTCTTCATGGCAACAGGCGGGATCTTTACCTGTGGCATATGACCTCTCAGCTGTGGCATGTGAGATGTAATTAACTGACTAGGGATCAAACCTGGGTCCCCTGCATTGGGAGAATTGAGTCTTAGCTGCTGCACCACCAGGGAACTCACTAATACTCCCTTCTAACTTACACGTTTTTTTGTTTTTGTTTTTTTTTTAAATCAGCTCTACCTAAAATCACGTGCTTCCCTGATGGCTCAGTGGTGAAGAATCCATCTGCAATGCAGGAGACACAGATTCAATCTCTGGGTCAGGAAGATCCCTTGGAGAAGGAAAAGGCAACCCACTTCAGTATTCCTGCCTGGGAAATCCCATGGACAGAGGAGTCTGAGAGGCTATAGTCCATAGGGTCACAAAAGAGTCACACATTGGTGATACAGTCACGCAGTTTCAGCCTATTTTATTATTTCAACTATTTCATCTGTTAGTCCTCCAGTTGTAATTATTTTGCTGGGTGTATCAATAATTCTTAATCCTTCTCTGTTCTTTTCATTTCCTATATCCCATATTCGCTTTTACTGTATTATTCCATCTGCTTACATTTCTCTTTTTTAAAAAAATTTATATTTATTTAAATGAAACAAAGATGAAGATTTTTAATGCTAAAGGTATTTACATTTCTCTTTTATCAATATATTGTTTAATTAATGTTTTAAAGATTATTTTAAAATACATTGAGTGTATTACACTTTATTTCTTACTCCTTTCTGCTCTTAAAACTTATTAAATGCCAAACAGCTAATATAAAGAAAGAAGCTGTAAGGATTGTCCACACCCTGAGTAATGGAAGCTGGATGGGTTTTGCCTCTAGTGTACTCTGCCCAGTCCATCTAACTTCCCTTAGAACATTCCAGTCCCCACCCTATTTCTTTTAGTGTTGAAGTCCTTGAATGTATAAATTGGTTAATAATATTTACCTACATAAGAGCCATTTGAGCAGTGAAAAAAGTGCTGTTTTTATAAGGTGATACATAACTAAACATTCATTTATCCAATCAATATTTATTCTAGTGAAAGGGGGAGTTGAGAGGGTCTATTTTCAGATCATTCTACATATTGATAAAAAATAACTACACCTTTAACAATTTATACTTATTAGGTTTTTTTCTTTATATTAGACACATATTTAGCATGTCCTGATTTCATCTTTAAAAATTCTATGAAGTTTCTTAATTATTTCTTTGGTACTAAAGTAAGACTTAAAGCAAAGAGAGAGTAAATAAATTTCTCAGGGTCATACAGCTGGTTAACTCATCAGCAGGATTAATTTCAGCAAGTAAGTAGATGGCTGTAAATCATCAGTTAATTATTTTTAATTTAAGAGGGCACAATATGTCAAAACACAAAGCTTTAAATGTACTTTTGTCAGTCTGCTTCCAAAGATCTATCTGATTTGCCTTGTTATCAAAGCAATGTTAAAAAAAGGACTATGTAAGTGTATATTATTAGTTCTGATACATTTATGATCCCTAATTTCAAAGTTTTATCCTGCCACTTTTGGCCATTATACTAGTTGACCAAGACTTCCAAACACAAACAACAGTCTAGGAAAGCAAATAGTCTTTATTTTTAGCTGAAGCATCAGCCTTAAATCACCATTTCATAAACTATTCTATAGAACCAGAGTGGAAATATGTCAGCTCTATCTATATCTTTTGCTCTTCTTCATAGGTTTGGGGCCAATCCTATGAAGAATGGAGCCGATCTAAAACATCCATTCTTTATTCTAGAAATCATCTTGGTTACTCTTGGATAAAAAAGATGGGGATGATCAACCTGGAAGATACTTCCAAGTGCAGTTACTTCTCCAGAGTCATGAGGTGGATGATTAACATTATCTATGCTATATAACTATTTGAACATCAGGTTATTTTAAGAGCAAGTCATCAATATATTGTTTACTTTGTTGCAATGCCCTTCCTGCCTTTTTTCACCTGGCTAACTCATATATCTCGATTTCAAGAGATCATCATCTCCTCTTAAGAGCATCACTAGGAACAAACTATGAACAAAGCTAGTGGAGGTGGTAGAATTCCAGCTGAGCTATTTCAAATTCTAAAAGATGATGCTGTGAAAGTGCTGCACTCAAGATGCCAGCAAATTGAGAAAACTCAGCAGAGGCCACAGGACTCGAAACAGTCAGTTTTCATTCCAATCCCAAAGAAAGGTAAAGCCAAAGAATGCTCAAACTACTGCACAATTGTACCCATCTCACACACTAGCAAAGTAATGCTCAAAATTCTCCAAGCCAGGCTTCAACAGTATGTGAATCAAGAACTTCCAGATGTTCAAGATGGATTTAGAAAAGGCAGAGGAACCAGAGATCAAATTGCAAACATCTGTTGGATCATCAAAAAACAAGAGAGTTCCAGAAAAACATCTGCTTTATTGACTACACCAAAGCCTTTGACTGTGTGGATCACCACAAACTGTGGAAAATTCTTCAAGAGATTGAAATACCAGACCACCTAACCTGCCTTCTGAGAAATCTCTATGCAGGTCAGGAAGCAACAGCTAGAGCCGGACATGGAACAAAAGACTGCTCGCAAATTGGAAAAGGAGTACATTAAGGCAGTATATTGTCACCCTGCTTATTTAACTTTTATGTAGAGTACATCATGCGAAATGCTAGGCTGGATGAAGCACAATCTGGAACCAAGATTGCAGGCTGCTGCTGCTGCTAAGTTGCTTCAGTTGTGTCTGACTCTGTGCGAACCCATAGATGGCAGCCCACCAGGCTCCCCTGTCCCTGGGATTCTCCAGCCAAGAATACTGGAGTGGGTTGCCATTTTCTTCTCCAATGCATGAAAGTGAAAAGTCAAAGTGAAGTTGCTCAGTCATGTCCGACTCTTAGCGACCTCATGGACTTCAGCCTACCAGGCTCCTCCATCCATGTGATTTTCCAGGCATGAGATTGCAGGGAGAAATATCAATAACCTCAGATACTCAGATATCACTACCCTTATGGCAGAAAGCAAAGAGGAACTAAAGAGCTTCTTGATGAAGGTGAAAGAGGAGAGTGAAAAACTGGCTTAAAACTCAACATTAAAAAAAGTAAGACCATGAAATCTGTTCCCATCACTTCACAGCAAATAGATGGGGAAACAATGGAAACAGTGAGAGACTTTATTTTGGGGTGCGGCAAAAATCACTGCAGGTGGTAACTGCAGCCATGAAATTAAAACACGCTCGCTCCTTGGGAGAAAAGCTATGAGCAACCTAAGCAGCATATTTTTTTAATTAAAAAGTTTAAATTAAAAATTAAAAGTTTTTAAATTAAAAAGCAGAGATATTACTTTGCCAACAAAGGTCTGTCTAGTAAAGCTTTGGTTTTTCCAGTAGTCATGTATGGATGTGAGAGTTGGACCATAAAGAAAGCTGAGTGCCGAAGAATTGATACTTTTGAACTGTGGTGTTGGAGAAGACTCTTGAGAGTCCCTTGGACTGCAAGGAGATCAAACCAGTCAATCCTAAAGGAAATCTGTCCTGAATATTCATTGGAAGGACTGATGCTGAAGTTGAAACTCTAACACACTGGCCATCTGATGCAAAGAACTAACTCATTGGAAAAGACCCTGAGGCTGGGAAAGATGGAAGGCAAGACGAGAAGGGGACTACAGAGGATGAGATGGTTGGATGGTATCACTGACTCGATGGACACAAGTTTGAGCAAGCTCCAGGGGTTGGTGAAAGATAGGGAAGCCTGGCGTGCTGCAGTACATGGAGTGGCAAAGAATTGGACACGACTGAGTGAACAAATCTCCTCTAGGAAGCCACCCCCAGACCTCAGGTTGAGCCAGTTATTCCTATTCAATGCTTCCAAAGTATCTTAAACTTATTTCTGATCATGTTACCTATTTTCATTTAAAAATTGTTACAACAAAGAGCCACGTAAAATAAACTACTGAATTTACTACAAAAATGCTATTGCGAATGCTATTTCATACATTACTTTATATCCTTTAGGTTTCCAGAGTAGCTCAAAAGGTAAAGAATCTGCCCGCACTGTGGGAGACCTGGGTTTGATCACCAGTTTGGGAAGATCCCTGGGTCATGAAGACGCCCTGGAAAAGGGCATGGCGACCCACTCCAGTATTTCTGCCTGGAATTTCATGAAAAGAGGAGGCTGGTGGGCTACAGTCCAACAGGTTGCAAGGAGTTGGACACGACTGAGTGGCTTTCATTTTCTTTTTCCTTTTTATATCCTTTACATAACATTTTTATAAACTCATGATTCCTCCTGTCTGATCTGATAATGAGGGCAATATAACTGATTATGTAAGCTCTTTTGTATGGAAAATGTGAGATTCTGACAAATATTTTAAAAAAAATGTAGATGAAGAAGGCAAACTTCTAGTAAATTCCCTCAGTTCAGTTCAGTTGCTCAGTCGCCTCCGACTCTTTGAAACCCCATGAATTGCAGCACACCAGGCCTTCCTGTTCATCACCATCTCTCGGAGTTCACTCAGACTCACGTTCATCGAGTCNGCAAGAGAAAAACAACAAATAACACACAAGGGGATTCCCATAAGGATAACAGCTGATCTTTCAATAGAAATTCTTCAGGCCAGAAAGGAATGGCAGGACATATTCAAAGTGATGAAACAGAAAAACTTACAACCCAGATTACTGCACCCAGCAAGGATCTCATTCAAATATGAAGGAGAAATCAAAAGCTTTACAGATATGCAAAAGCTGAGAGAATTCAGCACCACCAAACCATCTCTTCAACAAATGTTAAAGGATATTCTCTAGACAGGAAATACAGGAAAGGTTTATAAACTTGAACTCAAAAACAAAGTAAATGGAAATGGGATCATACTTATCAATAATTACCTTAAATGTAAATGGGTTGAATGCCCCAGCCAAAAGACAGACTGTCTGAATGGATAAAAAAACAAAACCCCTATATGTGTTGTCTACAACAGACCCACTTCAAAACAAGAGACACATACAGACTGAAAATGAAGGGCTGGAAAAAGATATTTCCCGCAAATGGAGACCAAAAGAAAGCAGTAATAGCAATACTCAGATAAAATAGACTTTGAAACAAAGGTTGTGAAAAGAGACAAAGAAAGACATTACATAATGATCAAAGGATCCATCCAAGAAGAAGATAAAACAATTATAGATGCACCCAACATAGGAGCACTGCAGTATGTAAGGCAAATGCTAATGAGTATGAAAGGGGAAATTAACAATAACACAATAATAATGAGAGACTTTAATACCCTACTCATGCCTATGGATAGATCAACGAAACAGATAATTAACAAGGAAACACAAACTTTAAATAATACAATGGACTAGTTAGATCTAATTGATATCTATAGGACATTTCACCCCTAAACAATGAATTTCACCTTTTTCTCAAGTGCACATGGAACCTTCTCCTGGATAGATCACATTCTGGGCCATAACTCTAGCCTTGGTAATTAAAAAAAAAAATGAAATCATTCGAAGTATCTTTTCTAATCATAATACTGTAAGATTAGATGTCAACTACAGGAAAAATAAAAACTATTAAAAATACAAACATATGGAGGCTAAACAACACGCTTCTGAATAATCAACAAATCACAGAAGAAATAAAAATAGAAATGAAAATATGCATAGAAACGAATGAAAATGAAAACACAAAAACACAAAACCTATGGGATACAGTAAAAGCAGTGCTAAGGGGATGGTTCATAGCGATACAACCTTACCTCAAGAAACAAGAGAAAAATCAACTAAATAACCTAACTCTACGCCTAAAGCAGCTAGGAAAAAAGAAGAAATGAAGAATCCTAGTGTTAGTAGAAGGAAAAAAAATCATAAAAATTAGGAAAGAAATAAATGAAAAAGAAACAAAGGAGACCATAGGCAAAATCAACAAAGCTAAAAGTTGATTCTTTGAGAAGATAAATAAAATAGACAAACCATTAGCCAGACTCATCAAGATAAAAAGGAGAATAAAAAAAAAGTAGAAATGAAAATGGAGAAATCACAACAGAACACACAGAAATACAAAGGATCATAAGCGACCACTATCAATAACTATATGCCAATAAAATAAACAAATTGGAAGTAATGGACAAATTCTTAGAAAAGTATAACTTTCCAAATTTGAACCAGGAAGAAATAGAAAATCTTAACAGATCCATCACAAGCATGGAAATTGAAGCTAATCAGAAATCTTCCAGGAAACAAAAGCCCAGGACTAGATGGTTTCACAGCTGAATTCTAGCAAAAATTTAGAGAAGAGCCAACACCTATCCTACTCAAACTCTTCTGGAAAATTGCAGAGGAAGGTAAACTTCCAAATACATTTGATAAGGCCTCCATCACCCTAGTACCAAAACCAGACAAAGATGCTACCAAAAAAGAAAACTACAGGCCAATATCACTGATGGACATAGATGCAAACATCCTCAACAAAGTTCTAGCAAATAGAATCCAACAACACATTAAAAAGATCATCATACATCATGGCCAAGTGGGCTTTATCCCAGGGATGCAAGGATTCTTCAATATTTGCAAATCAATCACATTAACAACTTGAAAGATAAAGACAATACGATTATCTCAATAGATGCAGAGAAAGCCTTTGACAAAATTCAACATCCATTTATGATAAAAATCCCTTCAGAAAGCAGACATAGAATGAACATACCTCGACATGATAAAAGCCATATATGATAAACCCACAACGAGCATTATCCTCAATGGTAAAAAATTGGAAGCATTTCCCCTGAAGTCAGGAAAAAGACAAGGGTGTCCACTCTCACCACCACTATTCAACATAGTTTTGGAAGTTTTAGCCACAGCAATCAGAGCAGAAAAAGAAATGAAAAGAAATCCAGATTGGAAAAGAAGAAGTGAAACTCTCACTGTTTGCAGATGACGTGATCCTCTGCATAGAAAACCCTGGAGACTCCACCAGAAAATTACTAGAGCAAATCAATGAATATAGTAAAGTTTCAGGATACAAAATCAACACACAGAAATCCCTTGCATTCCTATACACTAACAATGAAAAAACAGAAAAATTAAGGAAACAATTCCATTCACCATTGCAATGAAAATAATAAAATACTTAGGAATAAATCTACCTAAAGAAACAAAAGATTTATATAGAGAAAACTATAAAACACTGAAGAGCAAAATCAAAAAGGACAAAAATAGATGGAGAAATATACTATGTTCATGGATCAGAAGAATTAATATAGTGAAAATGAGTATACTACCCAAAGGAATCATAGATTCAATGCAATCTCTGTCAAACTACCAATGGTATTTTTCAGAGAACTAGAATAAATAATTTCACAATTTATATGGAAATACAAAAAACTTCTAATAGCCAAAGCAATCTTGAGAAAGAATAATGGAACTGGAGGAATCAACCTCCTTGATTTCAGACTATACTACAAAGCTACAGTCATCAAGACAGTATGGTACTGGAACAAAGACAGAAATATAGATCAATGGAACAAAATAGAAAGCCCAGAGATAAATTCACACACCTATGGATACCTTATCTTTGACGAAGGAGGCAAGAATATACAATAGAGAAAAAAATCTCTTTAACAAGTGATGCTGGGAAAACTGATCAACCACTTGTAAAAGAATGAAACTAGAACACTTTCTAACACCATACACAAAAATAAACTCAAAATTGATTAAAGATCTAAATGTAAGACCAGAAACTATAAAACTCCTAGAGGAAAACATATGGAGAACTCTCTCTGGCATAAATCACAGCAAGATCCTCTATGACCCACCTCCCAGAGAAATGGAAATAAAAGCAAATATAAACAAATAGGACCTAATTAAACTGAAAAGCTTTCACATAGCAAAGGAAACTATAAAAATGTGAAAAGACAGCCTTCAGAATGTGAGAAAATAATAGCAAATGAAGCAACTGACAAAGAATTAATCTCAAAAAATATACAAGTAGCTCCTGCAGTTCAATTCCAGAAAAATAAACAACCCAATCAAAAAATGGGCCAAAGAACTAAACAGACATTTCTCCAAAAAAGACATACAGGTGGCTAACAAACACATGAAAAATGCTTAACATCGTTCACTATCAGAGAAATGCAAATCAAAACCACAATGAGGTACCATCTCACACTGGCCAGAATGGCTGCTGTCAAAAAGTCTACAAACAATAAATGCTGAAGAGGGTGCAGAGAAAATGGANAAAAGACATACAGGTGGCTAACAAACACATGAAAAATGCTTAACATCGTTCACTATCAGAGAAATGCAAATCAAAACCACAATGAGGTACCATCTCACACTGGCCAGAATGGCTGCTGTCAAAAAGTCTACAAACAATAAATGCTGAAGAGGGTGCAGAGAAAATGGAACCCTCTTAAACTGTTAGTGGAAATGCAATCTAGTACAGCCACTATATAGAACAGTGTGGAGATTCCTTAAAAAAACTGAAAATAGAACTGCCATATGACCCAGCAATCCCACTGCTGGGCATACACACTGAGGAAACC
>SJYV01053968.1:3436-22802 GCA_006410875.1 Neotragus pygmaeus | reverse complement strand
CATGGTTTATTCTTCCCAGTGATTTATCTACCTAATAACATTATAGATAAAACCTGGTCTTTCAATTTATTTCTTCAGGAGCTGTTCATGTTTGAGCATGCTTTGCCCTTAATTGCCTGGGGATTTTTAGATGGCCCTGTCTTCAGTGGTCTGAAACAAGTCGCAATGTAAGTAATTAAAGCACTGAGCAGCAGACGTCTATAAATGGCTGTTTTGCTTCCATGTGTGATATTTAACTAATTGCTCATTGCTGTGAAAACCTTTCACTTCATAGATGTCATGACTTTAAAGTGAATAAACATTGCTTTTATATGTATTAAAATAGTGTAGTGTAATAATGAATACTACAGCTTCCAAGTACTCAGAAATTCTGTATGCTGTATAGGTTGATCACAGATGGTTGAGATTATCATCCATGCCTTAAAAACCTATCACGTACATTAAACTTCTACAGCGAAACTACAGGGTGTGGTAGGGTGAAGTGAGTTAGCTGGATTGAGAGACTTGGACCATAGTACATTCCTGCCTACTTTTACTTCTTGATTGCCACATCAAGAAAGTTTGGGATTACATTAGATGACTGTAAATAGACTATTCAACAGAGTATTTCCATGGGAGATAAAAAAAAGGAGATGTGTATGGAGTGAGATGAATGCCTTGTATCATTCAAACATTGTCATCTAGATATGTACTCTGCTATTTAGAAGATATTTTTTGAAAAAAAAAAAAATTTAAACAAATGTTTCTTTGGCCCTTAAGTTTTGACACATTGGTAAAACCTTTCCCTGAACTTGAATGTTCAAATGATATTCTTGGCCAGTCTAACAAGTGCTGCTTTAGGGAAGACTTTTACTTGCTGGACCTGTGTTTCTTGAAAAATATACTCAAGAAATGTGATGTATGAACTTGTTCTGAAGTTTACATTAAGCATCGTGAACTCTGTACCTGCTATCTATTTTTTATCGTGGTCCTTTCCCTTGAAATGTCATTGGCAGCTTTTCTCCTCTCTCCAGTTGAATGCCTGGTAATAATAATGTCCCCCTCCCCCCAAATACAACCACAATGAGTAAATAGCAATAGTTCTTTTAACTCTCTCTCAAACGAAAATTTGATGCCCAGCAAGACATTTTCTTCTTCCTCAAGCATTTAAAAATGACCTGAGTCTGCAGACACAATCTGGTATCATCTCTGCCTATATAGAGATGCCAGTATTAGAAAGTGTGCTTTTCACCAGTTTGCATCTTGAATGGATCACTAGTTGGATGGTTTTATTCGTAGAAGGATGGCAGTTGAGGGCAAGCAAGACAGACTTGAAATATGCTCTCCGGTAGGATCTTTTTTTTCTTGTTGTGGTTTCCAGCTTGAAAAGGAAAAGAGGGATTTCAGTTCGAAGCTGACTTTATAAAGAAGAGACTGCTTCAAAGCAATAAGAAGTAACAACATTTTTATTCAAAGACTCTTGAAGCTTGTGGATATTTATGCTGAGTTTGCAGGGCTTTTCTGTGACACTTGAGGTTTTTATCAGGAAGAATCATAAAGCCTTGGCAAAGGAATGCATAGAGGAGAAATAACGGGTCTTATTAGGCCTTTTCAGCCAGCTGGTATAAAATTCTTTCTTTTACAAAGGAAACATTCCTTTATAAAATTGCCACGGACCTGGAAGTCGTCCATCTTTATTAGAAGGCTGATTGTTGACACCACTAGGTGGCAGTGGAGTCACGTACTTATGTTTTTTCATGGTTTCTTCCCAACCAGGAGGGCTTTAGGCAGCAGTGTTGTTTCTAAACCCCTCCTGCATCCTGATAATCCTGTCGCCTTTATTCACAGGACAAGCATGTCTGTGCTGAATGACTTAATCTGGGTATCAAACGCTGAAATTTCTACTTACGTTTGCCTTTATTTTTCAAATAAAACATTTCACTATATTTTCAACACGACAGTACAAGTTACTATATAGTTTTTGTTTTTTTTAATGATCAGTAGGAAAATGTTCTTATGAGGATATGAAAAATGGAAAAAAAAAAAGAGAGATGACAGTGTTTTAAAAATTCATTCTAAACAAAAATAAAGCTTACATTTGTCTGATTATTTTGAAGGATTAATGAGCATATATGATCCAAATCTCAGAGTATTATCAAGGGCATCAGTGTTTGAATCACTTAATGTATTCATGTAAAATATTTCCTCCATTAGACTTTTTGGGAATCATTATGTTTTAGAGGGGTGCATTTTATATAGTTATACTTTTTGTATGGTTCTGAATAACTTATGTAGATTATTATAAATTCTTTCCTAGAAATATACTAATTTGTTAACAACTGATATATTCCCGCATTCCTTTGCAGAGAAACTTATAATACCCCATTTCATATATTTTTGGAAGACTTCCATGTTTCAGGCTTTTATCATCTTCTTCAGCATACAAAGTACAGTTATCTGTAATTCAGAGGGTTAAAAAAAAAAAAAAAAAACTCAATAGCATTATTTTCTGCTTCTCATGACTTTTCTTGTCATACTAAAATAAAAGAAAATAAAAATTAATCCCAGAGAGGTATATATCTGACTAAACTTGTTTTGCATATGAAAATTCTAAGCTTTATTTATTCAGCTGCTTCTTCCATCTTGGTCTGATTCTTTCTGGAGAAGCTGATCTAAAGAAAACTTGAGACGTTGTGGGGTGGGAGGTGGGAGGGGGATTCAGGATTGGGAGCTTGTGTACACCTGTGGTGGANTCAATAGCATTATTTTCTGCTTCTCATGACTTTTCTTGTCATACTAAAATAAAAGAAAATAAAAATTAATCCCAGAGAGGTATATATCTGACTAAACTTGTTTTGCATATGAAAATTCTAAGCTTTATTTATTCAGCTGCTTCTTCCATCTTGGTCTGATTCTTTCTGGAGAAGCTGATCTAAAGAAAACTTGAGACGTTGTGGGGTGGGAGGTGGGAGGGGGATTCAGGATTGGGAGCTTGTGTACACCTGTGGTGGATTCATGTCGATGTATGGCAAAGCCAATAGAGTATTGTAAAGTCAAATTTAAAAAATAAATAAATAAATAAATAAAATAAAGAAAACTTGAAAGAACCACTCTTAGTGGAGACCCAAAGAGGAGCTCACATGTACAGCTTCTTATAGAGGAAGGAGCCCACACCTACTTCCTGTCCTCAGTCTGACCCAGAAATTCTCCACATTGAGGGCCATGCCTCACACCACCCTATCCTGTGAGGTCTGGGAAATGCTGACTCAGAGTAGAAGCCCCCACTGAAGGGGAGAAAGTGTAGGAAAAGGCAGGGGTAAGAGATGAATGTCATATTTTGTGAGGCTGATGAGAATATATTTAGGATGACATATGGGTCAATGTTGGAGAAGGCAATGGCACCCCACTCCAGTACTCTTGCCTGGAAAATCCATGGACGGAGGAGCCTGGTGGGCTGCAGTCCATGGGGTCGCTAAGAGTTGGACACGACTGAGCGACTTCACTTTGACTTTTCACTTTCATGCATTGGAGAAGAAAATGGGAACCCACCCCAGTGTTCTTGCCTGGAGAACCCCAGGGACGGTGGAGCCTGGTGGGCTGCCATCTATGGGGCCGCACAGAGTCGGACACGACTGAAGGGACTTAGCAGCAGTAGCAGCATGTGTCAATAGTGCCAGACTACCGTGGTTTCATAATAATGCGATGAGTGTCTGCAAACAAAACAAAAACTGACCAACCGTAGAAAAACTTTTCCTTACTGACCTTCAAAACATTCATCTGCTAGGCTTTATAACGTTTCAGACTTCATTGTTTATCTTATAGGGGTTTTTCCCCGGTTGTTTTGTTTTTCCCAATAGGTGGGAATGATAACATAAGAGGACTGTGTTCAGTTGTCCCATCCAAAACTTTGTGACCCCATGAGCTGTAGCCTGCCAGGCTCCTCTGTTTGTGGGGATCCTCCAGACAAGGATACTGGAGTGGGTTGCCACCTCCTATTCCAGGGATAGGAGGAGTGTAGCAAATTCCTATCAGGTGGGTAATTCTAGTAAGTCTCCTCAGGGCATGTGGCTTGATCTGTGCTTCACTGTGCCCACTGGTGGCAAAAGAGATAAAAACCTCAGATGTGTTCTGAAATATCCTCTCTTCTGCTAATGTTCATCCTGACCTGTTTTCACTGTCTCAACCTGGTTACTTTTGAGATAGATTGTATCAGAACATCTTTTGGACTCCTGTGAGCAAGAACATTCATGATTAAACTCATGCATCAGCCTTTAAGCCATGCATGCGGGAGGCAGGCACATCTTGGAAGGGTAAGAGTCTCTGATAGAGCATACAGTTCTACGTTTTATTAATACAACCGCTATTCCTGGGGAGGCAAGAGACTGGATATGGGACTACCAATCTTCACTCTTGGTGACATTCTTACTGGATTTGTAAGGGTATGATCGAGATAATAGACAAATCAGAATGCGTCATTTATCCATAGATAACGAGTTAGGTTCCAGAGAGCTTCCCTGGTGGCTCAGAGGTTAAAGCGTCTGCCTGCAATGCAGGAGATCTGGGTTCGATCCCTGGGTTAGGAAGATCCCCTGGAGAAGGAAATGGCAACCCATTCCAGTTTTCTTGCCTGGAGAATCCCATGGATGGAGGAGCCTGGTGGGCTATAGTCCACGGGGTCGCAAAGAGTCAGACACAACTGAGCGACTTCACTCACTGGGTCCCAGGGAATCTTAGAGCGCAACATAAAGGAATGCATAGATTTCCTTCTGTCTCCATCTTTCATAATTTGAGCTATTTAAATTTAATGCCCTGATGACTCTTCTATCCGTGTTTGGAAACTTGGTGGCCTGTGTCTTCAATCTCACCTTCTAGTCAAGCACACTGACCTAGATCTAAGAAGGCATGATGCTTTTTTCCATGGGGCCACTGTGACACTTACCCTATAGCCTAAGAGGAAGAATACTGAGTCAGTCCCCCAAGTACCCTAAGGATTCCAGTAGTGTCCTAAAAATCTACCGCTTCTTTTATGCTCTAGCAATAATCACGTGGCTTGGAAGGTTGACCATGCATTGTTGTACCATTTTAGCGCAATGAATATTTTCTCTTGAGTGGCTACATGGCATAAGCCAAATAGATGAAAGACATAATATATTAACCTGTGTGTTTATTCAGTATTAGTGATCAGAAAGCGCCCAATTCTCTCTGAAAGAACCTGGTCAGGTAATAGAATTTTTGCTTTGAAATCTGGTTTGAAATCTTAGAAAGCCAGTTCAATGAAGTTTATATTATGCATCATCCTTGTCAAGTGCTAACTTAAATATGTTTCCACAAGAAATATTATTTCCTCACCCCTGCCCATGGCTTCTACTGATAACATATTGTCAGCCTAGGATGGAGATTTCAAGGGTGACAAAATGTCATTTACATAATAAATGTTACCCTCATTTTCAGTTTCAGGGATGCTTATCAATAATTTAGAAAGAATTAATACATGCTAGAAGTAGGATAAAATTATTTATAAATGCTTAATAAATGTTTGATAGTGCTTTTGCCATCCATGTTATAAATGATAAATAGGTGACTATAGATACCTTGTTAAAAATTAATGCCCACTGGTTATGGTTATTCTATAATGGCTTGAAAATGTTATTAAAAATGTGAATTAACCTCATGCATTCTATAAGCCAATTGTGGCAAAATATAAACTTTAAGGTAGTTTGTATAAATTCTTGGGTTATTATAGTTAATCATATTTACTTAGTACTGGTGATTTTCTGTGCATATTACCAAGGCCACGAAGATCCAGTTTCTCTTAATCCTAAATTCTAAATCAGTAGTCGTCAAACTTTGATTTATTACATCCTGAGATATTACAGATTTAAGGAAATTACATTTAAATCCTTTACACTCAAATGTGAACTTCAAATTGTACTTTTTAAAATTAATTTTTACTGGAGTATAGTTGATTTACCATGTTATATTAATTTCTGCTTACAGCAAAGTGAATCAGATATATGTGTATATATATTCACTCTGTTTTAGATCCTATTTCCATATAGGCCATTACAGAGTAGGAGAATTCACTATGCTATACAGCGAATCCTTATTCAGTTCAGTCGCTCAGTCATGTCCAACTCTTCACGATCCCATGAATCGCAGCATGCCAGGCCTCCCTGTCCATCACCAACTCCCGGAGTTCACCCAAACTCATGTCCATCAAGTCAGTGATGCCATCCAGCCATCTCATCCTCTGTCATTCCCTTTTCCTCCTGCCCTCAATCTTTCCCAGCATCAGGGTCTTTTCCAATGAGTCAACTCTTCTCATGAGGTGGCCAAAGTATTGGAGTTTCAGCTTTAGCATCAGTCCTTCCAATGAACACCCAGGACTGATCTCCTTCAGAATGGACTGGTTGGATCTCCTTGCAGTCCAAGGGACTCTCAAGAGTCTTCTCCAACACCACAGTTCAAAAGCATCAATTCTTTGGCGCTCAAATTTCTTTATAGTCCAACTCTCACATCCAAACATGACTACTGGAAAAACCATAGCTTTGACTAGATGGATTTTGTTGGCAAAATGATGTCTCTGTTTTTTAATATGCTGTCTAGGTTCTGTCTCTTATACACATCTCACATTGTGTCTCTGGATCATCCCCGTGCACCTTCATGTCCTTACTGGAGTTCTTTTTCATTTAAAGTTTTGAGGGATTTTCTTTTGACAGAACATCAAACATCAGGATGAAAAGTAAAAATTTACTCAGATTTGGAGCTTGCCACATATGGCTGTTTGACAGTCACTAAAATATATGACAAATGAGTGATTTAATTCTTACCTTTCACAGGAATGTGTGGGCACTGTATAAACATAACCTGGGATTCACTCCCTTGATATTTAAGATGCAGACGGAAATGTTTTAAAATCCCCTTTGATTTCTCTTTTTATGAGATTTCCTTTTTTTAAAACATCGTTTATTTGAAAGTTGACAATTTTTTTTTTCCAGTTAATTATCTGCAGCCTCCCAGTGCTTCTATTTTCAAAACTGAGGTAGAAGACAGAAGCATAGTTGTTTTTTTAATATTGGACACAATTTTACAGTCGGAATTAGAAAATTTCTCAGATCACTTACCATAAAAGTTTTCGATTCATGTCGATGTATGGCAAACCCAATAGAGTATTGTAAAGTTAATTTTAAAAATAAATAAATTTAATTAAAAAANGCCCCAGGCTGTATAAGTCCGACATTAAAGTACTGGTGAACTTTGAAGGACAGACAGTCCTCCTCTGTGTGTGAGACCTGCGAAGAGGGAGGTTGGTCAGTGGCAGGGCCAACATGGAAGGAAGTCCAGCATGGGGTCCTGGGGGTTGGAAAGCGGTGGAGAGGCTGAGGGATCTAGGTGGGGAAGATGGGGGGCAGGTGGCAGTGGGCAGGAATCTTTGACAAAAGATTAATAAACAGTTCATCAAATCCATTATCCCTCCCCCATCCCACCCCACCCCCTGCTAAGGCTAGATTGCACTTCTCAGCACGTTTCAGTTCCTTGTGGCCACGTGATTGCGTTCTGGCCAAGGACTGCTATTTACGTGCTTAAAAACACTCTGTGGTTAACAAGACTGCATTAGACACTTGAAAGTTGCCGAAAGAGTAGGTCTTAAAAAAGTTAACAACACACACATTATAACTGTGTAGGGGGTGGATGTAACTGACCTTATTGTGGCAATTATTTCTTAGTATATAAATATATAAAATCGTTACATTGTGCACATTAAAACTACACAGTGTTATACATCAATTACAGCTCAATAAAATTGGAAAAATTAAAGAGAAAGAAAGAAAAGAAGGAGAAAGGGAATGAGGGAGGGAGGAAGGAGACAGATATACACATATATGTACTGAGACATTGTTGTTGTTTAGTCATTAAGTGGCGTCCAACTGTTTGCAACCCCATGGACTGTAGCCCGCCAGGCTCTTTTCTGTCCATGGGATTTCCCATATAAGAATACTGGAGTGGGTTGCCATTTCCTTCTCTAGGGGATCTTCCCCACCCAGGGAACAAACCAGAGTCTCCTGCATTGGCAGGTGGATTCTTTACCAAGGAGAGACCTGGGAAGCCCCATACTGATACATACACAGGTGTATATGTGATGACACATATATTTGGAGAAAAGTCATAGTAGAGGGAAACAAAGCAAGGACAGGGACTTCCCGCTGGTCCAGTGGTTAAGCATCCACCTTCCACTGCAGGGGATGCGGGTTTGATCCCTGGTTGGGGCACTAAGATTCCACATGCCGCGGAGCAACTGAGACCGTGCGCCACAACTACTGGGCCTGTGCCCTAGAGCCCACACTCTAGCAACAAGAGAAGCCACCGCAATGAGAAGCCCTCGCACTGCAATGAAGAGTAGCCCCCACTTGCTGCAACTAGAGAAAGCCCATGTGCAGCAAAGAAGACCCAGGTCAGCCGAAACAAAACAAAACACCACAACAACCCAAAAACCTGCAGTGAGATAGCACCCACACATGCCAGAATAGCTATCATCACAAAGAACACAAATAACAAATGTTGGGAAGCCCTGTGCACTGTGGGTCGGACTGCAGATCGGCATGTGGACTTCTCCAGTTATGGCATGTGGGTCAGTAGTTGTGGCATGCCATAGCCAAGAGCCCAAGCACCACAATGAAGACCCAGCTCTGTCATATAAATAAACAGAACAAGGGAAGAATGGGGAGAAAATAAGAGAAGAGAGAAATGCTAGGGGCTGGGGAACAAGGGAAGCTCTTTCTCTCCATCAAGCACTGCTTTGTTTTAAACCACAAGTGAGTTTTTTTGCACTCAGTGGTTAAGACTCTGGTGAGAAGAAGCTGGAGGGAACAAGTGAAAAATGAGGTTGGGACATGAGTGGTCAGGAGGTGAGATGCTTACAGAAAGTGGGTTGCCCTTGTTTTTCATGTCCCTGTCCTCCCACACCCAGCAGTCCAGACCCTGTCTCCCTGGCCCCACCTGGGCACGAGGCCAGTGGAGAAGGAAAGATCAGCCAGGTAGAGGTTCGGGATCCCAATGGAAGCCTTACCTTGTCCAGGTAGATGATGAGTGTGTTCTTGTTGGAGTCTTTGTTCATCTCATACTTAGAGATGTATCTGTCGACACCAGTGCTCAGCTGGGGAAGGATGTGGTTTGTAAGAATCCCTCCTGCATCCCCATTCCCCCTGCCACTCCAGCTTCTTCCACACCCTGGGCTCCTGCCCATGGATCCCAGCCCCTGAGCCCAAGGCCTTCATACCAGTTTGAGGTCATCAATATCAGGTGAGAAGCCTGTCATCATGGATATATCAATGATGGACATAGTGGCATCCTGGTCTCCCAGGTACCTAGATGGGGCAGAGGGAGAGGGGGTTGGCCCCCAAGGTGGGATCAGTGCCCAGACAAGGGGGTCATATCAAAGACTGAGGCCTCTAGTGCCCACACAGGAGCATAGAGGGAGGTTCAAATGTAGGAAACATTCTCCTAAGGGGAATACAGGAAAAGCTACATAATGATCAAGGTGATTCATTTTTCAGGTTCTGGAACCCAACTGGCCCGGGTTCAAATCCCAGCTCTCTGTAACATCTGATGGGTTACTTAACCTCTCTGTGCCTCAGTTCTGGGAAATGAACATGGGCAGGTCTCACTTTGTATGATTCTGTTACCATGGTCTAATTCAACGTCACCAGTCCCCCGGCACCATGTTCTGACATCAAGACCATGTTGCTAATCTCACACTGCCATGCAAAGGGAGGACTTCTTATCCTGTATTCAGCACAGGACTAGAAGCACAATATACTCTCAGAAAGCATTAAGCATCACAGTTATTATTTGTAAGAAGTCTTGCTAGAGACAGAGGGATGGCCAAAATGAATCCCAATGAACCATCTCTTACTTGGTACAGATGTCAAGGACCATGGAAGCTTTGGCGTCCTGAGGCTTCTTGACTAGAAACACAGAAAACAGAAGGATGGATGGTGGTGGGGAGGTGGGAGGGGTGTAGTTCCCGGGTTCTGATCCAGGAGGGAGGCAGACAAAAGAACAGGGTTGGGGGAAGGGTAACAGATGGGGTCTCCACTCCTTTTACCTGGTTCAAGGGCTGGGTGTATGGAAACCCGGAGGTCGAACTTTTTGCAGGAGACTTTGCCTTTGAGCTTGGCATGGTACACGGTCACTACCTGGTGAGGTAGGAGGGGAGATGAGGTGTCAGTCCATTTGGAAAAGGGGATACTGGAGCAGAGGGGCCTAGAGAAGGTGGTGGGTCAAGAAAGTGTAGGTTCCCATTCCTTACCGACAAGGTGCCTTGTCCTTTCCCTTCAGCTCTTACTGTGAAACGCTCATTTTCCTTAGTCTGCAAGGAGTGGGGAGAGAGAAGAGAGAGTATTTGGAACCAAGCCTTCCCCCATTNTGGTGGGTCAAGAAAGTGTAGGTTCCCATTCCTTACCGACAAGGTGCCTTGTCCTTTCCCTTCAGCTCTTACTGTGAAACGCTCATTTTCCTTAGTCTGCAAGGAGTGGGGAGAGAGAAGAGAGAGTATTTGGAACCAAGCCTTCCCCCATTTGTGATGGTCATCGACCCTCCCTCCTGCCCCCTAGAAAGTCTGGCTGGCATGGAGGATGAAAGCGATGAGGGTGTGGCCAGGTGACTTTACCTCTTCTGAGCGCAGGAGGCTGGCAGATTCCCAGAGGATACGATGCTTGACCAAAGAGTTGCGGCTGGGCAGTTGGATGGACACATCCAGGTTCAGCTCCTTGTGATCAGGAACATCTTTCTGGTATTGGGCCAAGGCTTGGAATACCATGAAAGTGGCCTGTTACCCATGACAGAGAAAGGGGGTGAATTTAGGTGACTGAGAAAGTGGTTAGAACCACTGAGGGATGAAGAGATTCATATCAGACCTGGGGCAATGAGGCAGTGACCTAGAACCCACCAGAGAGGGTGAGAATACGATTGGGGGCTGGTCAGATACTGAGGACATGTCCTAGAACTCTCTGAGTGAGACAGGTCAGACAAGAGCTTAGAGACACTGGGAACATGGCTAGAATCCACCAGAGTGTACAAACATAAGACAGAAAGTTCAGCCACACTGAGAAGGTGCTCTAGACACATCCAGAGGAGAGAGTCTAAGACAAGCATTGGTAGAGGCACTGAGAGTATGTCTAGAACCCACCCATGAAATAAAAGAATGAAACTGGAATCTGGGAACACTGACCATCTGATCTAGAACCCCAAAGTGACACTGAGAGTGTGATTGAGAACCCACCAGAAAGAAAAGCGGTTAGACTGGAGCCTGAGCTTCCTGGAGTTTGAGGTTACTGAACCCACGGTCTAGAACCCATCAGGGACTAGAATAACTAAAAACCTGGTCTAGAACTCACAATAAGATGTGGTAACACTGGGAATCTGATGGAACTTAAAATGTGGTCTAGAACTCACCAGTGGGAGACAGAGGCTTGGATAATGGTGTGTGAGGTGTTAGTTGCTCAGTTGTGTCCAACTCTTTGTGACCCCATGGACTGTAGCCCACCAGGCTCCTCTATCCATGGACTTCTCCAGGCAAGTATACTGGAGTGGGTTGCCATTCCCTTTTCCAGGGGATCTTCCCAACCCAAGGATCGAACCCGGGTCTCCTGCATTTCAGGTGGATACTTTCATCGCTGAGCTACCAGGGAACTCCCTTGGATGATATTGTAGAGTCATTAAGAACCTGGTCTAGAACCCACTGATGAGACAGGGTAACACTGGGGGCTGGTGAAATGAACATGAGCTAGAACCCACCAGTGAGACGAATAAGATAGGGAACTGTGAACATGATCTAGAACCTACCAGAAGGCCAGAGAGGTCTGGATAATGGTGTAGGGTCATTAATAATCTAATTTAGAATCTGCCAGTGAGACAGAGTAACACTGGGGGCCTGGTGAAATGAACATTATATCTAGAACCCACCAGTGAGACAGAGTAAGATGGGGCACTGGGAACATGGTCTAGATCCCATAGTTGAAGAGAGAGGTTCACACCGGAACCTGGGCCCTGAGAACATGATCTAGACACCAAGAGGGAAAAGGAGGCTTGAAACACAGCTCAGGGCATCCATAATGCAGTCTAGAATCCACAGATGGGTTTGCAACAACAACAAAAAAAGATTCTTGACTTCATTCCAATCATCCTGGCTGATGGAGGAGAAGCACTGCCTCTCTTGATGTTGGTACTTTCTTCAGAAGACTAATGAGGCCAGAGGAGGCTGGGATGCAGTTACTGGGGCGAGGTAAGTGTGGACTACTTGCCTGCGTGGAGCCATAACCACCTCCATAGTATCTCTGCTCATTGAGCCAGCGCACAACAGGAGGCACAGTGTCGTAGTCTTTGCGTGCCAGCAGAGCCAAGAGGGCGTAGGACGTGGCCTCCACACTGTAGAGCTTCTTGTTGGGTTCCTCCCAGCGATTCTTTTCTGCAGGGAGAACCCCCCACCCCGGTTGCTCACTGTTCTGTTCATCCTGTGAACAGCTCAGAGAAAACTCAGGAAAAAAAGACTCAGCCTAAACCACTTGGTGTTCAGGTGTCCTGGCCCACATTCCAGGTCCTCAATCTGCTGGCTCCTGCCTCATTCGCTTCCCTCATCCACCTTCACTCCTCCATATGAGTTCTGCACTGTAGCCCACTGTGGGAGATTTCCTAAATTTGAAACACACATTCTTACCTCTGAGCCTTTGCATATTCTGTTCCCTTTACAGAGTACCTATTCTCCATCTACTTTGTTAATTCTTACCCACCCTGCACAATTAGTGGGCAGCCCAAGACTGAGTGGAGGTCCCTCTTCCTCCTGTCTCTCAAAGGATCCTGTGCTCCTCTGATCCCAGCACGCTGATACTCTATAGTAATCTATGAACTCATTCCTTTCTTCAGTTGGAATGTGATGCCATAATGGCAAGGGCTGTGCTGTACTCACGGTGGTGTCCCAAGTGCCTAAGAAAGTTATGATGGCAGAGATTGTCACTGAGAACCAAGAGGAGGATAACCTCCTGTCCCTGGGTGCACAGCTGGACCACATTTCCCAGAAGCCTTTGCAGGTAGATATGGCCACATGACTGAGCTCTGGCCAATGGAATGTGCACAGCAGTGACTGGGCCTCTTCTACGGCTAGTGGCTAGTCCCTTGCCCAATCTTCCTATTTCCCTTTCAGCCTGAAAGAGAAGGATTCTAGGCCCCAGAATGGCAGAGCCATGAAAAGATAGAGGCCTGGATCTCTGCATCACTGTATGGAGAAGAGCTGTCCACCAACAACATACTTTTGTCGTGTTAAAGCACTTTGGTATTTATATGATACTTGAGATACCTTATTATCAGTGAGTACAAACATGATACAGTGTCATCACTGGAATCAATGATTAGCTGCCCACTATGTGCTAGGCACTGTGCTAAATTCCCTATGGTATTATTTTACTGAATCCTAATTACCCTTGAGATAATTATTTTACAGTATTGTTGCTGTTAGTCACTAAGTGGTATCTGACTCTTTTATGACTCCATGAACTGTAGCCTGCCAGACTCCTCCATCCATGGGACTTCCCAGGCAAGAATACTGGAATGGGTTGCCGTTTCCTTCTCCAGGGGATCTTCCTGACCCAAGGACTGAACCCAAGATCTCCTGGCAGGCAGATTCTTGACCACTGAGCCACTAGGGAAGCCCTAGGTATCATTTGAAGATGAGGAAACTAAGGTCCAGAGAGGTTAAGTGACTTGTACAAGGTCAGACAGTGAGAAAGTGGCAGAGTTGGATTTCAATTTAGATCTGTCTGATGTCCATGCTCATGGTCTTAATCACATCTCACTGCTGGGTCATAGCAAGTGCTCAACACACAGCATTCAACATGGTTGAATGAATTATGCAGTGAGCCTTCTTGTGTGGTTTATGAGGAGAAATTATCACACCACAGAGCCATTCATCCCAGTTCAGCTTGGAGAGGTCCATCCCAGTGCAGCTGAAAGCCATGCACCCCAGCTCGAGAGGGCCACCCTCAGTCCCCAGCCATGGGTCCCGCCATACTCCTCCAGGCTACCCCTCACCTTTGGCTGTATTCAGAAATTTGGTGAGGCGGTCATCCTCCAGCTTGCCCAACAAAGCCAGGGCATAGGCAGCAATGGCCACAGTATATGGTCTTCGCAGCTCTCTGTAGTGGTTTTCAAGGAAGTCTCCTGCCTTAGTGATGCTGCGACCCAGGCTCTATGACAAAGAGGATTGGGTACTCTGGTCAGGGGAGCATTGCTGTTACAGACAGCTGATGAAGATCACCTTCTAGGACCAGGTGGCTTTTGTCCTTGGGACCTGTTTGCCTTGGATCTATGTTTGAGGGTTTTCCATTGTGAGTTGCTTTGTTGCTGAGTACCTACTATGGGCTCTGTGTGTGTGTTGGGGAGGGTATGTGGTGTGTGTCTAAATACCACGTGGTGTGCTGGTGAATATTTAACAACCAGCTCTCCAGCGGAGGCACAGGACTGGGTGGGGGGCCAAGGGTGTGGTACTAGTTGTTCATTCGGGCTTTTCTGTAAGATGTTATAGAAAAACCTGAACTTTTGCCAACCCAATAAATTGCCCATTACAATGGCATAAAAACTTCCACCAAGGTCAATTTCAAGTAACCACTGTGATGTCCTTGAACACAGAATCGGGAAGACATACTACCAACAGGCATTCATGAGCTAGTATGAGCCAGATTCAGCACACCAAGGGAACACCTCTTATTCAATCATTATCAGCTAGCTCTTACAATGTCCCAGTCATATAGCTGCTCATTTAATCTCATAAAATCCTATGAGGCAGGCATTACTTTGATCATTATCCTACTGCACAGATTAAATACGGTGACACAGAAAGATGGGGACCAGGAGAAGACATGATTTGAAGTGTTTGTTGATTTCCATGGTGTCAATACTATCATCCCTGATTTCAACCCACCAGTGTGGCATTGCTGACTGTAGATTTGGCAAGAGAGGAACAGTGGAACAACATGATATAATATTTCCAATATAGAGATATAATAGACATAAATAACCCTGAGAATAATGATAAAAGGTAGCAAAATATTTAGGAAGCGATACATTTTAAGTTTATCACCTGTTTTCAGTGTTTAATCTTTGCAGTATGAGTTTATATGATTTAATTTTTAACAATGATTGTGTTCAGCAACCAGATTGCAAATTCCTAGAAATTTAACAACTGGCTTTCACAAGCTGGGTAGCATCCTATTGATTTAAACACCATCGGTCTGGCTCCACTGCCTATGCCATACTTTATTTCGATGTTGCTGTATTGTAGAAAATGTTGTGTTGTAGTAGAAACAACTCTTTTGACTGCCTTCCTACATCTATCCTCTGTTGTAAGAACACCTCCTCTCTTTCATTCACATGGCCACAATGGAAGCCATATTTGCCCATTGAGACCTACTTTTTGGTCTCAGCTGATTGGCTCAGGGATGATCACCTGATCCAGGATGAACCAATCAGAGACCTTCACTGGGAATCCAAAAGTTCTAGCCTTGGTCTGACTATTTCCTCAAGGAAGACAGCCATGTTCTGCCAGGCAGATTGGGTGGCAGGCAAAGGTGAATTACTGGGCAAGAAAGGATTGGAAGACATGGGAGAACATAAAGAACAAAGAATTCTGGCAGTCTTTGAAGCTATTTTCTTTTTTTAAAAATTTTTTGATTGCAATGCATAGCAAGTAGGATCTTAGTTCCCCAACCAGGGGTGAACCCATGTTCCCTGTAGTGGAAACAAGGAGTCTTAACCGCTGGACCACCAGATTCCTACTTTCATTTTTGAACTCTATAAATTCTTAGATCCCTAAAATAAATTTCCCATTTATTTTTGCACAATCTAGTCACACATATGACAACTAGGACACACAAGTGGCCTCTGAGACAACTCAGAGAGTCCTAAAAAATGCAAAAACCATTATATCTATTTTACAAACACACACATAAGGCCTGACAAAGGGTACGTGAGAGTCAGGATTTGAGGTCAATTTTGTCTGACCCCACAGTCCTGATGCTCTTTTCTACTATAATTTCTCTCAAATCTCCAAGATTGGAACCAGGAAAACCTGGTTTAAAGGTCACCAGCATTAATGGTAGCAGCCCCCTCCTCTCCATCTCTTTTCTGGGGTCCTGAGAAGGAAGAAGCAGCTGGCTGAAAGGGAGATCCTGAAGTCCCCCACTAGGGAAACTAAAAGTCAAACAACCCACTCTCGAAACCCCAGAGCAAAGCAGATGGAGTGATTACAGGCTCTCAGGAGCCTGTCTTTCTAAGCTTCTCTGCTTCAGAACCAAGACTAAAGGAACAGGGGACAGCAAAAAGCCAACATTATTAATTCTTTCCCTTCTGGGGTCATGCATGCTCAGTTGTGACCGACTCTTTGTGACCCTATGGGAGACGCTATGGACTGTATCCTGCCAGGCTCCTCTGTCCATGAGATTTTCCAGGCAAGAATACTGGAATGGGTTGCTGTTTCCTACTGCAGGGGATCTTCCCAATCCAGGGATCAAACCCACATCTCTTGCGTCTCCTGTGCACTTCAGGTGGATTCTTACTACTAAGCCACTGGGTAATTCTTTGGGGTCATGGACATGGGTCCCTTTAAGAATCCTCTTAAAGATCTTCAGGAAGGATTTTCCTCCCATTTTTAGATCTGTGTCCTCAGTTTTCTTTAGGGAAACCATAAGGATATGTAGGGCTTTCCTGGTGGCGCAGATAGTAGGGAATCTGTCTGCAATGCAGGAAACCCAGTTTTGACCCCTGGGTCAGGAAGATCCCCTGCAGTAGGAAATAGCAACCCACTTCAGTATTCTTGCCTGGAGAAACCCATGGGCAGAGGAGCCTGGCAGGCTATAGTTCATGGGGTTGCAAAGAGTTGGACATGACTGAGTGACTAACACACAGGAATATGAATGTAGGAGTCTTGTGGAAAGCAAGCTGAAGGGGCTTTTTGTTGGGTTTGGCTACAACTCTCTGAAAATGGTAAAGCAGGCGAAAAGACCCAATCTTTGATTTCTCTGTGCCTCAGTTGTCTCTTCTGTAAACTGGGGGCAATAAGAGTAGCCTATCTCTTGGGCTGTTACAAGGATTACAGGAATTAAACATATGAGACTCTTGTTTTGTTGTTTAGTCGCTCAGTCATGTCCAACTCTTTTGCAGTTCCATGGACTGTAGCCCGCCAGGCTTCTCTGTCCGTGGACTTTCCCAGGCAAAAATACTGGTGTGGGTTTCCATTTCCTTCTTGAGGGGACCTTCCCGACCCAGGATCAAACCCACGTCTCCTGCATTGCAGGCAGATTCTTTACCACTGAGCCACCTGGGATCTTAGGTAATTGCTAGATAAATGTTGGAAACTATTATGGCCACTGTGGTGACTGTTAGTGCACTGGGAGCACTGGAAATGCCCTGAAAGCAACATCTCACCTCAGGTGGGTGTGTCCTTGGTTGGGGAGGGGAGGGTAGGGACACTTACGTTGACCTGTGCCTCACAAATGTCTTTAGTCTCGTGCAGCGCGATGAGAACAAAAGCTGTAAGGGACACATCTTTCTCCCTGGCGTCCTTGAAGCCACCCTAGAGGAGAAGCAAGGAAACAAAGACAGGGTCACCAATGTCTTCACATGTCAACCTACGCCCCCTGTAGGCTCAGTGGATCAAGGCAGGGCTGGGTCTCTCCTCAATGTCTCTCCAGAAGGGCCAGGCTCTTTAGTATTCATTCATTCATCCTGCAAATGTTGCTGGTGCTGTGGATGAGATTTTGGATGAAGATCAGATTCTAGTCCCAGCCCTCGCGGTCTGCTAGGGGAGACAGATGGGAACCAACCAGCTCATCAACAGATATATAATTAGAAAGTGATGAGTGCTGTGCAGAAGTGGATGTGGCATTGAGAATGGACTGTGGGAGTGGGACTCAGTCATGGAAAAGTGTCCCTGAGGGATGATAGCTGGAACCACAATCTGAGCAGAGAGAAGTCAACTCTCAAAGAGGGTGGGGCTTAGCATGCCAGGCAGGAGGAACAGCATGTATAAAGGAGAGCAAGATTCCTAGCAGTACAGATGGAGTGAGGAGAGAAGTGGGTAAGGCCACGAGGCTGGAAACCTGAAAGGTCAGGCTTACACATCAATTCTCCAACTTAAGCACACCTGGTCAGGGGGAGAGGTGTTAAAACTTGGATTCCTAGACATTGCCCCTAAAGCTTCTGATTCAGTGCACAACTGGAGTCCAGCCTGAGAATTTCTGACATTCTGCATTTTTAAAAGCTTGCAGGTAATTTTGCTGCAAGGACCATCACACTCAGGACCATAGCTCTAAGGAGTTTTATGTTTAAGAGCAACAGGAAGCCAGGGGGTTTCGTTTTGCACTGGATCCTGCAGGTCTCTGATCTTTGCAAGGGAGGAGAGACACTCTCAGCTCCCTTATTTCCCTGTCTCCGCACGCACTGAATTTGAGCAGTGGGCGGATGGTGGAGTCTTTCTCCAGTCCATCCTGTGATGCTCTGGTGCCCTCCCCTGGCCTGCCCCGAATCTCTGGCTCTTACAATCATTTCTTGGTGTATCACGGGCCCATCCTCCTGGAAGATTCCATCAGGCTTCTGCTTCTCCAGGATCAGCCATTTGACGGTCTCACAGAGGTCCTTGGAGTCTATGGCGATGAGGTTGGCGGACAGTGCAAAGACCTTGACCACGTAGGCTGTCAGCCTGGGGGTGGGTCCAGAGCGTGAGCCAATTGGCTCTGGGATCCAGAGACTGTCATCCCAGCCAACCAATGAGCAGAGTGGGGCCGGACCTGGCCTGGTTCCTTCAAGCTCCTAACTCAGCATGGTATGCTGATTATTCAGCAGGCTGGTACCTTGACTCTGGGTGGAGACCTACCTAGACCACCCCAGGCTGAGATCCAGGGCCTGCTCAGGGATGTGAAAGGCTGAGGATGTGCAAGCTGATTCTGGAGACTCACCAGGTGCTGGGGGGCCGACCCTGGAAGGCGGCGTAGGCTGAGCTTTTTTGTCTGAAAGCCAGCTGCTGGGTGTACCCTGCAGGGAAGAGAGACGTGTCACCAGAGGCTGAGTGGAGGGGGTGGCTGGTGGGTGTAGGCCCTCCGGGGAGGGAAGGGGCTTAGAGAGAAGATAAAGATTCTGTGAAGGGCGGGACAGCGGTCTAGAGAGGAAAGAGGGGCTCTGGGTAGGGGGCGGGTGTGTGGGAGGACGAAGAGCTAAAGAGGGACTCAGAAGGTGGGAAGATCAGAGAGAGGGGGAAGGAATTCTTGGAGGAGAGGGGATTCAGAGAGAAGAGGTTTTCAAAATGGGTTCTCAGGGGCAAGGGGGCCTCAGCGAGAGAGGGAGC
>SJYV01053966.1:0-17401 GCA_006410875.1 Neotragus pygmaeus | reverse complement strand
GTAGCCTTTCCCTTCTCCAGGGGATCTTCTCAACCCAGGGATCAAACCCAGGTCTCCTGCATTGCAGGCTGATTCTTTACTAGCTGAACCACAAGGGAAGCCCAGATACTGGGTAGATTGCATGAATTTCTTGTTTATGAGACTACACATTTGAGTATAATTTCTAAGTTTGCCAATGTAGTGTATTTCAAGGGTTGCTGTAGAAAATCATGATGTCAGGATGCTCCTGGTGGGGAGGGACAGGATGGGAACATTTCTCCACACTCTATCCCACACTTTACTCTCTACAGCTCCAGACTCTAGCAGCACTCTTCAAACTTTAATGTGCGTGGGAATCAACTGGGGGTGTTGATAAAGTGTAGTAGGTCTGGGATGGATTTAAGCTTCTGCATTTTGAACAAGCTCCCAGATGATGCCAAGGTTGTTGGTCCAGAGACTACACTTTGAGGAGCATGGCCCAGAAGTCAAAATTGTTTGATCTCAGAGTTAAGAATCATCTTTCACAAATTTGGAGAGATTCTTCCTGAATCAAGAAGACTTGGCATGTTTGCCTGTTAAATTTATAGCTAAATTTGTCCCAAATTTGGGGGCAAATGAGCATATTAATCTTTGATAATTGATTAATAGTTGATAATTAAAAGTTGATAATAACTTTGATAATTAATAGTTGGCAATTAATCTTTGATAACCTGGATGACTATAACTCCTATACATATATCATAAATTGTCCCTAAGGGCTAAACAGCAGTTCTGATTGCACTGGTTTTAAACCTAGAGTCTGTTTTGCAAATCAGCTAAGTATAGGAAAACTACCCCACAAGGAGCTGGCATCGTGAACCATACTTATTTCTATTGTGAGAGTTACTGGCCAAAAAAAGGGGGGGAATAAAAAGTACTGGTAGATTTTAATTATTTTCAAAAAGTAATAAACAAAAATAACTCCAGACATGTCATCTGGGGACATGGGACTGAGAACAAATGAAGTTTGCTTTCTAAGACTGGCACCCAGGGGAGAAACCAACAGCTCAGCAGGGTACGTCTGAGAGCTAAGAGCCTGCACATTTTGCTATCTCATGAAAAGAGTAATTTACAGAGTTGCAGTAATAATAACAATGATAACGATGTGAATTAATAAACTCACCAGTGAAACCACCATTCAAATACATGTTGGGTAATTTAATTAGCCTTGGCTGTACTTTCTCTGTCAATCCCAAACTTACAGGGATTGAATTGTTAAGTACATTTTTCACCCTGTGATTCTGAGAAGTTTATTTTTACCTGGCAAATTATTTTAAATGTGAGACAAAGCAGGGCCACGGTGGTGAAATCACATAGGAAGTCTGCGTTCCTGCTCCCCAGGCTTGGGCCCTGGCTGCCCCGGACCCTGGTGCACAAAGAGCTGGTGTGAATTTCAGATCCTGGGTCTGCTCTAAATCATAGAAACTGGAGAAATTAGAAATGACACCATTTACCCAGGGGCCTTTGCTGAGAAGTATTTTTTTTGGAACTTTTACATCAGTCTCAGAACTCACTGGCTTCATTAAGTCGTGTGTGTCATTGTGTTAGGAAGGAAGGAAAGAACATGTTATTAGCTAGGGATTTTTTTTTTCTTCTCCCTCCACCACCCTCCTTTCTCATCGCATTTCATTGCATGTGGTATTTCCTTTCCCTCCCAAGATATCTATTATATCTTTCCTCTCAAGATTCCTTATGCCCCAACTTCCTTATGTGTTAACTTTCCTGGCACGTGCTCTGAAGAAGTATATTTCTTTTTGTACATACAGTTTTGGAAGCAAAATCCCTGGCAAAGATTAAGGGATTGCTGTAGGGTCAACATTTAACTTCCCTGATAGTATCGTTTTTTCTTCTCTTACCCACATCTTTATTTTCCTTTTCCTTTGAAACTTACATTTTCAGAGCTAGGGAGGAAATAATGAGAAATAATCTGCGTGTGTGTGTGTGTGTGTGTGTGTGTGTGTGTNNNTGTAGGGTCAACATTTAACTTCCCTGATAGTATCGTTTTTTCTTCTCTTACCCACATCTTTATTTTCCTTTTCCTTTGAAACTTACATTTTCAGAGCTAGGGAGGAAATAATGAGAAATAATCTGCGTGTGTGTGTGTGTGTGTGTGTGTGTGTGTGTGTTTTAGGAGGATGATTGTCATTGAAACTGATATGTCTAGTCGATAACAAAAACTGTCCTAGCCTCCCACAGAACACAAGCCCCGAGGGCTGGGAAGAACAAAGCCATCCTCAGAGCTGAGTGGGGAGGGGTGGGGGGTCATGTGCAGCCTCTCATCCCCGTGGCACCAGCCAGAGCCCACAAACCATTTTATCATCCTCCCATCCTACAAGATCAAGGAAGGCGCTGTTTGGAAAGTTCCCGTCAAGGCTGAGTTAAATATCCCAGTCTTTTGTTTGTCCTAGTGGCTTTCCTCTGCCTTTTTCTAGGATTCTCAGCACAGGCTGAGTCAAAGGAAGTTTCTGGAGTCCATTTCACTTCCCCAACCCCCTGCTTTTTTTTCTTTTTTTGGTTTGGGTAGAGGCTTTTCATTCAGTATTCCCTCACTTACTTCTGTGTAAATTTGGGCCTTTTACCAGTAGTTGGGAATAGGGAGATTCTTTTCTTTCTATACTTGGGACCCAGTTCACCTCCAAGTCAAAGTGCCTTTGACTATTGTTTGCAAAAACTTTGCATACTCTATATATTTTGAAAAAAATTAAAGTTTTAGGCCTAGAGAGATACCTATGATCCAGAGACTTATTTTATTATCTCCAAAATTAATGTGACTGTCTGAAAATATATTTTACCTGGTATACATCATGGTGAATGAAACTGCTAGTTACAAAATAAGAAATAGTCTAAGAAATCTAAGAAATAATCAAAGGCTGGGGGGAACTTGGGGGCAGTGGAAGTGACTACTAGTAGTTATGGGGTTTATTTTTGTGGTGATGATAGTGTTATAAAATTGATTGAGGTGATGTTTGCTCAGCTCTGTAAGAATACTAAAAATTATTGAATTGTGTATTTTATAGAATCACCTAGAGAGCTTTTAAAATTTACTAAAGTCAAAACCAAACCAAACAAAAACATGGGTTAGAGCCCATCAGTATATTGTAAATATTCTTTTAAAAAAATTTTAGTTGAACATTTAAATGATTCCAAAATCATAACAATATTAAAAAAATCTCACTTCTAGCCTTCTCTCCATCCATTTTGTCCCCTGCCCCCATGCTATACACTTTTATTAGTTTTTGTGTATCTTTCAAGTGTACTTTTCTATAAATCAGTGGTGTTCAAACATGGATCAGCAGTGCCTACAGGGCTTGTGAAAACAGAGACAGTCAGGCCTCACCTGTAGTTTCTGATTCAGTATAAGTGTGGGGAGAGGCTGAGAATTGTATTTCTAACAAGTTTTCAGGGGATAATGATGCTGTTGGCCTGTTGGAGCCACTGCTACAAAAAGGAGAAGGAATCATGACAAGGAGAAATCACCGATGGCAATGTGAAAGAGGCCATGGGGACTAGTAAATTTAAATAAAATCCTGAGGTTGGTAGGGAAGGTTTAGAGAAACAGTGGGGTTGAGGTTGGTTGAGCAAGATGTGACTTCCTTAGATAATCTGGTGAAGAAAGAGCAAGATCGAAGATATTGGGAGCCTTAAGGCTGGGGAGAACCTGTCACCATCCTTTCTGCTAGATCATGGCAGTCACTAGCCACGTGTGGCCACGGGGCACCTGAAATGTAGCCAATATGACTGAGGAAATAAATTTTTAAATTTTATTTAATTTTAATTCATTAAAATTGAAAACAAAAAGCTGATACTTAATAGAAAGCTTTTAAACATGTTTGTAACAACTTGGTATGTGAATCTCTGTTTTCAGCTATAAATTTTATGAAATCTAATACAGATCAAATATGTTCCATGAAAATCTGATGTTTGACTTGAGATGTGCTAGAAGCAAAAAATATATATCAAATATTAAAAGCTTGGTTTCAATATTAAAATATCTCATTATAATTTTTATATTGATTACATGTTAAAATGAGATTTTTTTCAAGTATTTGGTTGAATAAAATACAATAATTATGTGAAAATAATATTATTAGTTATCTAAAGTAATTTCTACTTTTTAAAACTTTTTAACATAGCTACTTTTAACATAGACAATTTGAAATTATTTATGAGGCTGTTATATTTCTGTTGGATAACTCTTGTCTATGTGATGTCCAACAGAGTAGCTACTAGCTACATGGTGCTATTTAAATTTTTATTAAAATCAAATAAAATTTAAAATTCAATACCTCAGGCTCAGTAGCCACATTCACATGTTCAATAGCTTTACATGCTCAGTGGCTACCATATTGGACAGTGCAGATATAGAATATTGATAACAGCATAGGGGATTCTATTGAACAGCTCTGATCTACATGTTTTCAATAAACGGACAGGCAAGATTCTTTCTTAAAGATGATACTGGAGTTTTGAGGAGAGGGTTAAAGATCTGAAACAGCGGATGCTAGAAATATTTCACCAAGTCTTCAAGAGATGAATAAAAACAATTGGAGTTGTAGCTAAGAAGCCCTCACTGAAGCAAGGCAGTTGAAGTTTGATAGAGATATAATGGCAGATGATCAAGGGATTGGGATTCTACCTGGCAAGCAAATGCATTGTTTAATAGGTTAACCAGAAGCTCTAGGCTAAGGAAGGAAATAACGAATGCCGAAATTGAGGTGGAGGCAGTAGAAAATGGTGATGGATACAAAGGACAGAATGAAGATGACAGTGTGGACAAGAGCAAAATTTTATTAAATATCAAATGATAAGAGAAATGTGAGAGAGAAGTGTGAGAGATATCATTACAACAGAAAAAATTTGAAGTCTGCATTATTGGGGAGGAACAATTTCAAGTGGTGATGTAGACAAAGGTATGACTCTTCAAGTGGGTAGCTGAGTTTGGAGTTGATTATATGGGGTGGCACCAACATAACAATGTTAACAACACGATTGTTAGAGTTTTTGAGGAGGATAGCTGGTAAAAGAGGGAGAGGCCTGCCAGGTGCTGAAGGTGGAAGAATGGCCAGGTAGGTGCTGTGGTCAGGAAAGGGAAAGGCTGCAATAAGTTCATGATCAGAACAACAACAACAAAAATTGTGCAGAAAAGACTTGGAAATGATGATCAGAAGTGATGTGGGAAGCAAGGCATATGTTGCTTCATAAAGCTGCTCTGGTTTTCTTCAACCAAACGTTAACCTTTTTCCTCTCTTGAATGCTGGGCACTTTGCACTTCTTTGGCAAACTGTGGCTGTTCAGATACTCATCTAAACACCTCCCCTGCCCCTCACCTCCCCACCTCCCCCTAGCCCTTACTCCCATCTCTATCTGATACACACGTACACACATACCCTCATCGGATTATAAGGCCTTTGACGTTTAGAACAATGTTTTCCTCTTTTATTCAAGTTTCTGAATATCAATAAATTCACATTGAATTAATCTTGATTGAGATTCTAATAAACAAGGGCTTCCCTGGCGACTCAGACAGTAAAGAATCACCTGCAATGCAGGAGATCTGGGTTTGATCCCTGGGTGGAGAAGATGCCCTGGAGGAGAGAATGGCAACCTGCTCCAGCTTTGTTGCCTAGAGAATCACATGGGCAGAAAAGCCTGGCAGGCTACAGTCCATGGGGTCAGACAAGATATGGACACAACTGAGTGACTAACACTTTCACTTTTTCACTTTCACCCTTAGGCAAATAGCACAAAGCGAAGCCACTGTGCATCATTATAGACCTGTAAGCAAAAGAAATACAGGAGAAACATGCACGATGGATTCTTGATAAAGATGGGACCCAGGAAGAAAGGTGTAATCATCTCCATGTCTTTCACTCAGCATCTGTTTCTACAAGGCGCTGTGCTGAGCTCTGCATGTGTACATGGCTATGGTACTTGTTCCAGTGTGGAGTGCTAATGATGTAATAAAGAAATATGAGATAAAAAGCAGGAGGCAAGAAAGAGAGCAGTGATCCCCAATGACCCGTGCCCACTATTTGACTTCAGTGCTGCACTGTTACAGCAAACTAAAAGTCGAGGGACTCAGGCAAATAGAAGTTAACATCCACCCACAGAAAGACAACAGTTTAAACCCTGCGAGTGATATTTTAATCCCTCAGCACCCAGAGGTCAGGGCTTTACATGCCAGGAATGGATCAATTACGCAAATATAATGGTAATGTAGAGCATGTGGTTGGAGCAACGTGTCAGTCCGTGTCATCCTGGATGTCCCAGAGACCACATGTGACATATGCCAGGATATCTGAACTGCTAACACTGACTTCCTCCTTACCACACTTCACAGCCGTTCAAGGATAATTAACAATTTGGCAAAACTGATTTTGAAAAGAGGGGAAACAAAGACAAAATTTTATTTACTCTTTTCCCTTTCTCTCCCTAAGATCTGTTTCCCTCTATGCTCCTTGCAGTTCAAGTTTGTTCTATAAACAAATGGGTCTCATTTTCCTCTTGAATTTGGGGTAACTTTACCACTTAAGGGCCACCTGCGATTCATCTATCTGTGTATGCATAACCTGGACCATCAGCAGGAAAAGGCAGCCTAGTGAATCTGTGCAGTGCTCTGGAAAGAGCATGGCAGCGCTCTGAGAGTGAAATGGAAAAACTTAGCCGGCCCAGGGAGGCCTCCATTTTAGGCTGTAAATTTGGAGATTTAGAGCCAAATCCTCATTCCATGTGACTCCAGGGGACCTTTGGTCAGCGTGTAATTCAGTGTGGGTTGGGCAAGGAAAGGACCGAAGAACGTGAAACTGCCAAGTCTGAGGCCTATTACGCAGTTGTGACCTGACCTAGAATATGGTGCCGAGTTGTGTGTGGGTAACTCAACCATAAAAAGGCAGCTGTGGTCTTATTAGTCGTGAACTTGAGATCATTTTTGCAGAAGATGGATTGCCCCTAAATGATTGATCTGGTATTTGGAGGAAATGCTGTTCTCTTTGCTTCTCCCAAATGGAGACACTAACCAGATGCTTGTCCCACACCCAGAACATTATTTGTGGTGTGGCTCTTTCTGTGGCCTGCTGGGGAATGATGACCTTGGACTGACAGATCCCCTTTAAGTAGCAAACTTATGTTTTTCATCTTAACATGATATGCCAGAGGCACTGAATAACAACCTACATCCTTGCACACACCACATGTCTGTGCCAGGTTTAAGCTGATAAAAGCTGGAGAGAGTGTTTTTCGAGTGAGGCTGACTGAGGCTGGAAATGGAGATATTCAATGAGAGACACAAAGAAAGCCCTCCTTTTTTTCTTTCTTTCTTTTTTTTTTTTTTTTGCCTTTAGGTCCCCTCGAAGAAAATCACGGAGACTCTGTGAGCTTGGACTCAAAGTAGCTTAAAATTTCAACTGAAGAGTAATGCCCCTCCCCTTTCTTTGTGAAGTTTTGCAGGAAAATAACCTGTTTTCTTGACAGATTAGGTTTGTCAGCTTCAGCATCACATGGGAAGGTCTGACCGTGAGTATGATGGGGCTCTCAGGAAAATCAGCAGTGCAGGAAAAGGGCAAACCTGTTGCCAAGATCACCTGGCCAAGCTCAAATCTGATAAGAACCAGGAAGAAGAGAGCCACGGCAAAGGTGAGCCCAGCCTAAGGGCCCGTGTCTTCTCCTGAGCCACAGAAAAATAAAAATCTGGAAGCAGATGCTGGAAGATTTCCCCAAAACAAAGACATGGCACCTTTTCATTTCTGTTCTAGAAGAAAAAGAGGTGCATGCTAAGTCACTTCAGTCATGTCTGACTCTTTGCTACCTTACGGACTGTGGCCGCCAGGCTCCTCTGTCCATGGGATTCTCCAGGCAAGAATACTGGAGTGGGTTGCCATTTCCTCCTCCGGGAAACCTTCCTGACCCAGGGATTGAACCCATGTCTCTTTTGTCTCCTTTATTGGCAGGTGGGTTCTTTACCACCTGCAGGGGTTTTTAGGGCCACTTGCATGGATTTTCTTCCCATGCTGCTTCCACTGCAGTACTGTATTTTCTCCTGAACCTTCCCCCCACCTTTGGCCATCATCAACTCTTATAGATTAGATAGTAAACCAGCAGGACTGAGGTTACTGTCGTTCTGAAAGTGCAGATTATTTCCAGGTGTGAACTAAAAGGAATCGAACATTAAAAATTGGTATTCAATGAGAATAAAAGCCTTGAGAATAATCATATCTTCTGTTTGAAAAGCGTTTGATTATTTCGGAGACAGTTTCCCCTGATACTTCATTTGAGTCTTACAAAAGCCCTGTGAAGTAAGTGGGCCAGGTGGTATTTCCCAATTCCACAGATGAGGAAACTGAGCCCCCAGCTGATTCTATAACTAGCCAGAAACCACAGAAATACATGGCAGAGCAGGTGTAGTCTGGGGACCTTGTCATTCCACCTAGTCCTCTACCAAATTCGCATCTCAGGCTGCAGAATAACAAGAGATGTGAGTGACCCACAGCATCCTTTGTCACCTCTATTTCCACTGTGGTCCTTTCAACTAGGGTGATTATAACATACCATCTCACTCCTAGCAGTACCTCAGAATCCTTTCTAGTGGGATCTTCCTGGCAGACCATGTTGGACTGGAGCAGGTTTCACTTTGACAATAGTCAAATTTTTCATTAAAAGTCTGTCAAGAAGCACCTTCCTACCCACCCGTCTCCTTTCCCTGCAAGTCTACAAGGGTCAGGTGATCTTTTCACTATCGGTCACCAAACAGCCTTGCTCTTTTTAATCTCTTCATGTGACCTAAAACTCGAGGAATAACCATCCATTACCTGGGTGGGTAAGTGTACACCTGTACATACCTTTACCTTTTCGGCCAACGCAGGGAGACTTGGGGGATTTTTGCAGAATGGTTTGTTTCTTAACACTTTCACACTCACAGATATGCAGCAGTCTTGTGCTGGTGACCCTCCTGCTTGGAATGTTCTGCCTGCCAAGTGTCTCTCTCTCTTGCCTCCAATCAAGTAGCCACCCCCATGTCATCTTCTTAGCAGGCCTCTTCCCCACCACTTAAAGGTCTCAACCCACCCATGCCCACTTGACAGTCCTGATCCCACCTGCCTTGCTCCACTTTTTTTTTTTTTTGCATAGCATGTATCACCTCATATAATCTACTGATTTATATTCATGTTTTTTATTGTTCATCTCTTTTGTGAGAATTAAGTTATAAGAGGGGAAGAAGTTAGATTTTTATTGCTCTTTGTTGTATCCAAACACCTGAAGCAGTACCAGGCACATAGTAAGTGCTCAAAAAAGTGTTTGTTGGAACAATGAAATTTCCTTCCTCCTTTCCTTCCATCTTACCCCTCCTTTCTCAGCCTTCAGATTGTGTTCACATTATAGTCTTCATCGATCACTCATTTCTTTATACTAAATCACCCCAAATCATTGATGTGTCTCCACTTGGGAATATTCACATGTATATTTTACCAGGCCAATTAGTCACGGTACCTTTTAGATGAAGTAGGGCATTTATGAGAAACACTGGACTTGAAGAAACACAAGCTGGAATCAAGATTGCCAGGAGAAATATCAATAACCTCAGATATGCAGATGACACCACCCTTATGGCAGAAAGTGAAGAGAAACTAAAAAGCCTCTTGATGAAAGTGAAAGAGGAGAGTGAAAAAGTTGGCTTAAAGCTCAACATTCAGAAAATGAAGATCATGGCATCCGGTCCCATCACTTCATGGAAAATAGATGGGGAAACAGTGGAAACAGTGTCAGACTTTATTTNCAGAATGGGAAAGACTAGAGATCTCATCAAGAAAATAGAGATACCAAGGGAATATTTCATGCAAAGATGGGCTCGATAAAAGACAGAAGTGGTATGGACCTAACAGAAGCAGAAGATAGTAAGAAGAGGTGGCAAGAACAGACAGGAGAACTGTGCAAAAAAGATTCATGACCCAGATAATCACGATGATGTGATCACTCACTTAGAGCCAGACATCCTGGAATGTGAAGTCAAGTGGGCATTAGAAAGCATCACTATGAACAAAGCTGGTGGAGGTGATGGAATTCCAGTGGAGCTATTTCAAATTCTGAAAGATGATGCTGTGAAAGTGGTGCACTCAATATGCCAGCAAATTTGGAAAACAGCAGTGGCCACAGGACTGGAAAAGGTCAGTTTTCATTCCAATCCCTCAGAAAGGAAATGCCAAAGAATGCTCAAACTAGCACACAATTGCACTCATCTCACATGCTAGTAAAGAAATGCTCAAAATTCTCCAAGCAAGGCTTCAATAACATGTGAACCGTGAACTTCCAGATGTTCAAGTTTATTTTATAAAAGGTAGAGGAACCAGAGATGAAATTGCCAACATCCACTGGATCAGGGAAAAAGCAAGAGAGTTCCAGAAAAACATCTATTTCTGCTTTATTGACTATGCCAAAGCCTTAGACTGTGTGGGTCACCTCAAACTGTGGAAAATTCTGAAAGAGATGGGAATACCAGACGACCTGACTTGCCTCTTGAGAAATCTGTATGCAGGTCAGGAAGCAACAATTAGAACTGGACATGGAACAACAGACTGGTTCCAAACAGGAAAAGGAGTACGTCAAGGCTGTATATTGCCACATTGCTTATTTAACTTCTATGCAGAGTACATCATGAGAAACGCTGGGCTGGAAGAAGCACACGCTGAAATCAAGATTGCCTGGAGAAACATCAATAACCTCAGATATGCAGATGACACCACCCTTATGGCAGAAAGTGAAGAGAAACTAAAAAGCCTCTTGATGAAAGTGAAAGAGGAGAGTGAAAAAGTTGGCTTAAAGCTCAACATTCAGAAAATTAAGATCATGGCATCTGGTCTCATCAGTTCATGGCAAATAGATGGGGAAACAGTGGAAACAGTGTCAGACTTGATTTTTTTTGGACTCCAAAATCACTCTAGATCGTGATTGCAGCCAGGAAATTAAAAACTGCTTACTCCTTGGAAGAAAAGTTATGACCTACCTAGATAGCATATTAAAAAACAGAGACATTACTTTGCCAACAAAGGTCCACCTTATAGTCAAGGCTATGGTTTTTCCAGTGGTCATGTATGGATGTCAGAGTTGGACTATAAGGAAAGCTGAGCACCGAAGAATTGATGCTTTTGAACTGTGGTGTTGGAGAAGACTCTTGAGAGTCCCTTGGACTCAAGGAGATCCAACCAGAACATCCTACAGGAGATCAGTCCTGGGTGTTCATTGGAATGACTAATGCTGAAGCTGAAACTCCAATACTTTGGCTACCTCACGCGAAGAGTTGACTCACTGGGAAAGACGCTGATGCTGGGAAAGATTGAAGGTGGGAGGAGAAGAGGATGACAGAGGATGAGATGGTTGGATGGCATCACTGACTCAATGGACATGAGTTTGATTAAGCTCAGGGATTTGGTGATGGACAGGCAAGCCTGGTATGCTACAGTCTATGGGATTGCAAAGAGTCAGACCCAACTGAACAACTGAATTGAACTGAACTTACTTCCACTGGTAGCCCCTAGGGGAAGACAGCTGCACCCCACAGCTTTGCAGTGGGGATGTGGGATTCCCAGCACACTAGTCACATTTCCTAAACCTTTAAAGCTCACTATGTAATTTCCTCCTCACTTCAAACCTTCAAAGTAGGCATGATATTTATCTAGTCTTTAACGACCCACCACAAGATGGGCTTGCTTAGAATTATAGCATCTATTGTCTTCTTGCCTCTGTCAAAACTGAGACAGCTGTGTCTTTCTATTTTAACAGCCTATTGGAATAATAGCTGACAATTACCAAACACCCACTGGCTTTTGTTCTAACCACTTCACTTGCATTATTTATTTAGTCTTTATATCAATTTTAACATGAAGATAATATTATGTGTTCCCATATTACAGAGATGAAGAAGAAAGGTACATAGAGGTTAAGTACTTTGGCCATGAGCACATTGTTAATAGGTGGACTAGAATGTTCAAATCCAGGCAGTCATGTACCAAACCCCACACTCTTAACCACAAGGCTATAATTGCCCCTCTCACATCAGAAGAGAATCACTTAATATTAACTCCCTACTATCTGCAAGCTTCATCAAAGAATGCAAGAGCTATACCAACATGAAGAAAACATTCCTGTCCTCAGAGCTTCCAACTTAGTGGCAAGACAAAGAAGTAAAATCACAGTATAATGCAGTGGAGAGTAATAGGAGAGCTAATTAAGTAATTAATTACTGTAATGTAGATGAAAAAGTGATCATTCCATGGCCATACTAAATTCTTGTGAAGGATATGCCACATTAAAGGGGAGACAGCAGTTCCATCATAGACTTAGAGACTTGCACATTTGTTATTACAATTGCCCAAGCAGAAGGCAATAAAAATTGTTCTAGTAAGATAAGTATATGATGCTTTCCCATCAGTGAGAAGTCTAGTGTCATGAGTAAAGGCATTATACGGGCTGGGAATGAAAGAAAGTGAAAGTGAAGTTGCTCAGCCATGTCCAATTCTTTGTGACCCTGTGGACGGTAGCCTACCAGGCTCCTCCGTCCATGGGACCCTGATTAATTCCAAGTAGGGGAAGTCACTTGGAATGATTGAGGGCTATTCTGAACCCATATGTCTTTTCCTCAAGACACTAGACTTGACCTGGGTTCGATCCCTACAGGGGTTGGGAAGATCCCCTGGAGGAGGGCATGGCAACCCACTCCAGTATTCTTGCCTGGAGAATCCGCATGGACAGAGGAGCTTGGCAGGCTACTCTACACTGGGTCACAGAGTCAGACACGACTGAGCAACTAAGCACAGGGGGAGTCACAGAACTCATGATGGAATTAGAATTTGAGCTGGACATCAGAGAATAAATAGAATTTTGAAACATGCACTTTGAAGGATGAAGGAAAGACTGGGAGATGAGCAAAGGCATGGAGTTATGGAAACTCCAAAGAAGAGTAGATAATCCATCTTGATGGGAGTGTAGAGTGTGGGGAGAATTAGTAGGAACTGGATGAGGGCATGTGGTAGGACAGAATATGGTTAAATGAACTTGAGCTCCAAGCAAAGAAGCTGAAATACCTTTAAAGGGTTTTGGCAGGGAAGGGTCTAACCTAATCTATATGTTGGGAAGATGCCTTGGAACAAGATCAAGGTGGGACAGGGAGACTGGAGACTGGAGACAAGAGGCTGTTATGGCCAGAAGGTGATGGATGCCTGACTTAGAGGCAGGGAAAACAGGGAGGAGGAAACAGGGACATTCAGGCCTGAATAACTAACTTAATATGAAAACAGGCTGAAGAAAAAAAAAGTCATAAACTTGCTTGTAAATTTGTCAGCTAGTGTAACTCTCAGTAGGAAAGATACTACCATTTTCCTAAATGTCAAATCTAACCACATGAAGTCTAAAAAAAGTCTGTTGATATTGGGAGTGCAAATACCAGACCATGCACTTCAGAAGAAACTATAGACAAAAAAAAGAATTTTTTTTTCCTGGAACCAAATGATTGAACTCAATGACCACGTTAGCCTACCTGAGTTAATATTTCCACTTATTCTCAGCCTCTCCCAAGGATGATTCCCTGTAAAATCATGATCAATACTGATGGTTCAATAATTAACAGAAATAAAATTCCTTATTCCAAGATGAGTCAAAGGACAATTCTGCAGGGTTTTTTTTTTTCCCCTGTTAATCCTGCATTAATACTGAGAAGGAAATCATTATCATCTCAATAGCTGAACTAATTAGCTTTCACTCTGAGGTGGCAACACGATACTATCATTATATCACTTAAATAAGGCTACCTATACAGTATTTATACTTATGCAAATCCATCCATACACATACCTCTGCCTCTATTTAGTACATATTCGACAATGCCCATCTCAAAAAAGTCATTTGAAAATGAATAGAAAGAAATATTCCCTGAGGAACAGAGGCTCCCTGGTAATCAAAGACGAGTAGACAGGGCTGGCATTGCCATCTGAGGAGTATGTTGCACTAGGAGGGTTCCGGGGTGGGTTGCAGGGACAGGTGAATAGCTATGGTAAAACGGACCCCTGAGTTATGCAGAACACTGGACATCCTGCTTTTTTGTTAGGGCTTCCCTGGGCATCTGTCTGCAATGCAAGGATCTGGGCTCGACCCCTGGTTGGGAAGATCCCTTGGAGAAGGGAATGGCAACCCACTCAAGTATTCTTGCCTGGAGAATTCCATAGACAGAGGAGCCTGGGGGGCTACAGTCCATGGGGTTGCAAAGAGTCAGACACCCTGAGCAATCAATACTTTCATTTTCATATACAGACAGAACCCATACATACATACATGCCTATACAAACTCATACATACATGCATGCCTATACAAACACACATGCACATACTGGACTCCAGGGACTGACAGTAGGCCACACATTAATTTGAAATCAATAAAATGTTGGTTGATGTTTAAACCTTTAAGGATTTTTTTTTCTTTTTTTGACCAAGGCCCAAGGCATGCAGAATCTTTGTTCTTTGACCACAGCTCAAACTCATGCCCACTGCAGTAGAAGCAAGGATTCTTCACCACTAGATCACCAGGTAAGTCATCCCCTGGCTTTTTCAGTTCAGTTCAGTGATGTCCGACTCTTTGTAACCCCATGGACTGCATCCCACCAGGATTCCCTGTCCATCACCAAATCCTGGAGCTTAATCAAACTCATGTCAATTGAGTCAGTGATGCCATCCAACCATCTCATCCTCTGTCATCCCCTTCTCCTCCCACCTTCAATCTTTCCCAGGATCAGGGGCTTTCCCAGTGAGTCAGTTCTTGGCATCAGGTGGCCAAAGTATTGGAGTTTCAGCTTCAACATCAGTCCTTCCAATGAATATTCAGAGATGATTTTTAGGATTGACTGGTTGGATCTCCTTGCAGTCCAAGGGATTCTCAAGAGTCTTCACCAACACCACAACTCAAAAGCATCAGTTCTTCAGCACTCAGCTTTCCTTATAGTCCAACTCTCACATCCATACATAACTACTGGAAAAACCACAGCCTTGACTAGATGGACCTTTGTTGGCAAAGCAATGTTTCTGCTTTTCAGTATGCTGTCTAGGTTGGTCATAGCTTTTCTTCTAAGGAGCAAGCGTCTTATAATTGCATGGTTGTAGTCACCATCTGCAGTGATTTTGGAGCCCAAAAAACTAAAGTCTCTCACTGTTTCTACTGTTCCCAAATTTATTTGTCATGAAGTGATGTGACTGGATGCCATGATCTTAGTTTTCTGAATGTTGAGTTTTAAGCCAACTTTTTCACTCTCCTCTTTCACTTTCATCAAGAGGCTCTTTAGTTCTTCTATTTCTGCCCTAAGGGTGGTGTCATCTGCATATCTGAGGTTATTGATATTTCTCCTGGCAATCTTGATTCCAGCTTGTGCTTCATCCAGCCCAGCATTTCACATGATGTACTCTGCATATAAGTTAAATATGCAGAGTGACAATATGCCTTGATGTACTCCTTTCCAAATTTGGAACCAACCTGTTGTTCCATGTCCAGTTCTATTGCTTCTTGTCCTGCATACAGTTTTCTCAGAAGGCAGATCGGGTGGTCTGGTATTCCTATCTCTTTCAGAGTNATATGCAGAGTGACAATATGCCTTGATGTACTCCTTTCCAAATTTGGAACCAACCTGTTGTTCCATGTCCAGTTCTATTGCTTCTTGTCCTGCATACAGTTTTCTCAGAAGGCAGATCGGGTGGTCTGGTATTCCTATCTCTTTCAGAGTTTTCCCCAGTTTTTGTGATCCACACAGTCTAAGGCTTTGGTATAGTCAATAAAGCAGAAGTAGATTATTTTCTGGAATTCTTTTGCTTTTTTGATGATCCAACAGATGTTGGCAATTTGATCTCTGGTTCCTCTGCCTTNCGGCAAGTTCTTCAGCCCACACTTCTCAAAAATGTTCAGGTGGCCAGGACTTCATGAGTCAGTGCAGCCCATTCAATACGACTCAGTGGGTTCCATTATGTGAACTCAGAATACCTTTATTAGCAGGAAAGAGGATGCTGTGTTAATTATGCCATCTAAAGTCCCAGTGAAAAAACTGGCCATGAGGAGGAGGAAAATTGTTGAACTAAGCAGACCAGCAGTGTTGAGTTCTTGCTGCATTATTTGCTTACTTACTCAATTATTTTTTCATCCACTGTACTTGCTGACAAAACAGTAGCAGGTGCCAGAGTTTGAAAACATTCTGAGTGAAACCTTGAAACTGACAAAATCCCATGTCCTAAATAAATTTCCTATATGTAATTGGAAAAACTTGCTATTTTTCAGCGTTAGCAATGGAAACTACCAATATGCCAGAGGAGCCTAGTTTGAGAATCACTATGGAAAGCAACATTCCTGTGTGTCTTCTCTAATTAGCAGGAAACTTACAGGATGCGTAACACCCTTCAGTGATCACTGAAAGGGAATTTGAGAAAATAATCATTTGCTGTCTGACTTCTCCATCCATTTCTTCATTTATTCAACACAATTGATCTGGCACCTTCAGTAATGTTTACATCAATATTCTGGTAGGTGGATGGGGGATATAAATAACACATTACTAGACAGGAGTCATAGAGAAATGTATCTATTCCAGCCCTGTCTTGAGGACCTCAGTTACGAATTAACAAGCAGCAGAAGTCACTCTACCTGATTTAAGCAGAGAAGTCATTTATTAAAGAAGCTCCAGCAGAGGCAGACTTGGGTTGGAAGCAAAGCAGCCCACCTGGGCAATGAGTGCTGCAGTGGAGGCCCTTCTGCCTCTGCTGATGGATGGGCGCTGATGGTTGACACTGAGCACAAGACACCGCTTTAGGACTTTCTGCCACTGCTGTCTCTGAAAGTTGGATGTCTGCAGCCACATTTGCCAAAGTGGCTTCTGCAAGGCAGTCAATGCTTCTCGCCTCTTACATCCAATTGGCAGAGCCCAGGTCACGTGCCTGTATCATCGCTGGTAAGGGAAACTGGGAAAACAGGTTTCTTCCTTCTACCTTAAAGATTTATAAAATCATGCAATGGGAAATTCTGTACACATAGGAAAGATGTCAAAAGGCACCAGGTAGACAAAAAGCAGGCTTCCCTGTGTCTCAGATGGTAAAGAATCTGCCTGCAATGCAGGAGACCTGAATTTGATCCCTGGGTTGAGAAGATACCCTGGAGAAGGGAATGGCAACCCACTCCAGTATTCTTGCCTGGAGAATCCCACAGAGGAGCCTGGTGGGCTACAGTCCATGGGGTCACAAACTGAACAACTAACACTTTCACTTTCTTCACTTCCAGACAGAAAGCAAGACAAGTGTCCACTCCCAGATTCCCATCGAATGGAGAAAACAGATATATGTTCAAAAATTAGTGGGATAAGAGCTATAGTCAAGA
>SJYV01053960.1:0-10737 GCA_006410875.1 Neotragus pygmaeus | reverse complement strand
TTCCTTCCAAAGAAATCCCAGGGTTGATCTTCAGAATGGACTGGTTGGATCTCCTTGCAGTCCAAGGGCAGAAATCTGGAATGCACCCAGCTCCACCAGGGCACCAGATTCTGCCCTGAAAAGCACACAAGTTTGTCTGCTTCCAAAATACTCCCTGCATTTCCTTCCCATGTGATGGGTATTCCTTTAAAGTTAGCTTGCAGGCGGATCTCAGGTGAGTGAAGGCCAATGGCAGCTTCATGACATTTTTCTCCTACTTCCTGGGATTCTTACGGAATTTATGGACACTGCCTAATGCTATTACTTGCTTATTTTTAGTATACTGTCTTGTACTCCTACCTCCGCAAACCCCACTCATAAATAACTTCTCTCATCTAATCACTTTACTATTCCTGTCTTGCTCAGTAGTTATATTGGAGATATCTTATCTGTGACCTTCCCTCCCTACCATCATAGGTAAGTTTTCAAAGGGGCTGTTTCTTATTCATGATGGGCTCATCAATCTAATGCCTTTCATGCAACAAGAACTCAGTGCTGGGTGAATAAACTTTCAGTCCCATTAGAGCAAAACTCAGTTTTCTTTATTTTTCCCACTTCCCAAAGTTTCAGTTATATAGGTAAACATGATTTTAAATATATATCATTATTATTTTCTCTACCAGAGAAGTATAAAATAAAATTTTTAGCATCAAGACTTTGCTATAAGAAGAATAAGCTGACTGTAGAGAGTATGGGGCTTCCCTGGTGGCTCAGATGGTAAAGAATCTGCCTGCGATGCAGGAGACCCAAGTTCAATCCCTGGGTTGGGAAGCTCCCCTGGAGAAGGAAATGGCAACCCACTCTAGTACTCTTCCCTGGAAGATTCCATGGGCAGAGGAGCCTGGCAGTCCAAGGGGTTGCAAAGAGTCCGACACCTCAGTGACTAACACTTTGACTTTCAGAGCGTATGTATATGAACTTCATGAATATGTAGATAATGAATGAATACTATGAGACATTGTTTAATTAGGGCAAGACATGTGACACCAGTTATAGGCTCCATGGTAATTCAGAAATGGTCACATTGTTCTGGGCTAGGGCAGGTGAGGGAGGAACCAGGGTAATTACTACGGAAAGAAATCTGGTGTTATGTATACTTACAGATTTTTTCTAGGTAAACTTGAACTAGAGGCAAGCAACCGTAGACCGCCCCCAGTTGGCAGGTAAGCAGATGGAATTCTTCAGAAGATGGGCAGACTCCTATCTGCAATGTTAAGAATAAGGAAAAGGCTCTGTGGCACGAGTGGTGAAGAACCCGCCTGCCAGTGCAGAAGATGTAAGACACGTGGGTTCGATCCCTCGGCTGGGAAGATCCCCTGGAGGAGGGCACAGCAACTCACACCAATATTCTTGCCTGGAGAACCCCGTGGACAGAGGAGCCTGGCAGGCTACAGTCAATGGGGTTGCAGAGTCTGACATGACTGAAGGTTTCAGAAACCCGAGAGCTTAGTGGAATTTTGGTTTGGAAAGGTACAGGAAGTGGATGGAACAGATGCAGAGGAGGGCAGAGCAGAAAGTCAGGGCAGAGTCTGGGGCAGTGGGATTTTTGCTCCCACAGCTTGGACATGCTCTACCAGTGGTGTCTTTGACATGTGTTGGTACTTTGATGTTCTGGAACACACTCGTAAGATTTTATATTCTTCTCTCAAAGGGAATAGGACTATCACGTAGAAGATCAGGAAGGGCTTCTGCGTTAATATTTGACATTAAATCACATAATTTCCCCTTCACGCCCTCATCTATTCATTTTTCTCTTAAAAGCGTTGAGTGACTTGTAATCACCACAGAATTCATCTCGTGCGGGTGCACTGAAGCAGGCAGATTGAGAAAATGGGTCTGGAAAGTCAACAGACACCCCTCCAGAAATGGAAATTTTTTTTTTAAGATATCCCTGATATATTCCCTTTCAGGTTTCTGTGTTTATGTGGAAGAGAGAAACAGAAAGATATTGTTTTGACTAGTGTTGGCAAACTGACTAAAGCTATTTTCTGTCTGAAATGTTTTTCTCTTCTCCTGCAACGGGTGCTTTTACTGGTTGGAAAGTGTGCAGATATACACTGACCTCACCCTTGTATCGCAATTGCTAGCCTCATCTAGCTGACATTGTAATCTCTGTCCCCAGGCTTTCATGCAACTGCCCAGACTGAATCCAGTCAACAGAGAAGTATTTGGGATAAAACATCAAAACTTCAGCTAAAGCCTTATAGTTTCCACCTGGTAAAAGCAAAGGATTCTGAGAGTCAATGAAATGTTTGCCTATGAAAGGAGCTTCTCATTCTTGCCATTAAGACAGTGTTTATTGCCCAATGTATGGTCTTATTTGTAATAGTTATTAATGCAACTGATTANCTGGTAAAAGCAAAGGATTCTGAGAGTCAATGAAATGTTTGCCTATGAAAGGAGCTTCTCATTCTTGCCATTAAGACAGTGTTTATTGCCCAATGTATGGTCTTATTTGTAATAGTTATTAATGCAACTGATTAGTGATTAAAACTGTGCCTAGTATTTGAAGAAGTAGCATGGGTAAAATCATTTATGTACGCCTTCTTTTCTTGGAATCTTATTCTTGCTGAATTTTGCCTGTGTCTCAGGGCTGGTTAATTATCACAAAGAACACATCAACATTAATGAGGCATAGAATCAAAAAGATGTAGGGTTCAAAATTTTGGATGGGTGCTATTTCATTCTTATTCTGTGTTTTCAAAAGAGGTTGAAGTGTTCTCTAAGAATAATTCCCACTTTCTTCGGATTCTCTCTGACATATTCAGGTACAATTTTCATTGAACTCAAAGGCAGTTGAAGTGATTAGTCATATCTATTACTTTTCATGGACTTAATTGCTTGAGACCAGCAGAAGTGGGTCCTGACTTTTTACAATCCCATTATCTTTGTGGTGTAGTATTTGAAAACTTCTTTCCTAACCCTTTTAAATACATCATGCACAATTTTCTTTCAATGATGAATTAGTAGTTATGCACATTTTCATAGTAGTGGGACTTGGCAAAAGAGGACTGAAGTATCTCATATGATATAACCACTGATTTGGAATTGCTCACTGAGCAGATGTTAGAATAATTTGCAATATATTCAACAGCCATGCCTGGTTAAATCATTGTTGCAATTAGGTTGAAACTAATGCAGAATTCTTTAAAAATATTATTTCTATGAAGATAACTTGTTTTTTTTTAAAGGCATAAACTGAGCCTGTAGTTTGATGGTTGCATTTTGTGAAGTGTGTGTGTGTNTGGAATATACCATATTGACTTGCTGAAATTATCATAGCAGCTAAAGTACCACAGAGGAACACTAGCGTGTAGGCACACTTACACACTTTATAAAATTTACCATTGACCAAGTTAATGGTTAATATTACTATGCTATAATTCTTAGAATGCATATGCAGAGAGATCAAGGGACTCATTATTTTAACTAAATTGTGCAAATTTTAAACAGATATTTTGATGTCATGGACCAAGAGGAGTGGCATAAAAATGTAAAAATGATTTAAATCCTACTTAGTGAATTCAGAATTTTAAAGCATTTATTACTGATGTGATATGAGAGACAATTTTATATTTAAAAAAAAACACATTGGGAGAAAAGCAGTTCATTTTTTTTTTCCAAAACATTTAATAGAGAACTAAGTAGTTCAGTTCAGTTCAGTTGCTCAGTCGTGTCCGACTCTTTGCCACCCCATGGACTGCAGCACGCCAGGCTTCCCTGTCCATCACCAACTCCCGGAGCTTGCTCAAACTCATGCCCATTGAGTTGGTGATGCCATCCAGTCATCTTATCCTCTGTCATCCCCTTCTCCTCCTGCCCCCAATCCCTCCCAGCATCAGGGTCTTTTCCAAGGAGTCAGTTCTCCACACCAGGTGGTCAAAGTACTGGAATTTCATATATATCCTACTTTGTTTTTTATAAAATGTGAAAAAAATTAAGAGAAAACTATATTTGGCAAAAATATATTGATTTTAGTTACACTGCTAAAGCAAGTGTATCATTTAACTCAGAAAATCTATTTATATTAAAATACATTTTCACTCATAACTGGATAAAGGTATTAAATTTAATAACCAAGTGGACAGTGAAACACACTGAAACGAAGCATCTTATTTACAAATATAGTCTGAGATTAAATTTCCACATACTGAAGTTTCACTATAAAAATATACTTCCTATTTCTACTCTTTCCAACTTGCCTTTATTTTCTTTCCTCTATTTTAATTTATCATGGATTTTAGTATATGTCATTCCCTCTTCCCGAATTGAAATTATTCTCATATATTTTAATTTAGAAATTTTAAAAATAATCTTTATTCAATGTACATTATTTCTACACCTCCAAAGTTAAACATTTTTTACGCATAGATCATTAGAACAGATATGACTGAATAAAAATTTTTACCTTCTCATGAAAGTTAACCATTCTATTAGTCAAACACGCCAAACCATGAACAAACTGCTGTTCCTCTAGATCATACGTTTATCCACATAGCTCCATAGGTCTTAGACTAATGGTAATTGCCATCCCTCCTGCTTGTGAGATGTGCCATGATCTGCATTTTTAAAATCTTCTTGACTTCTCTGTTAGATTTCCCCCTCAGTCTTTAAACTGGTCTCTTTGCCACAGTTTCTTTCCTCGGCTAACTTTTAAAAATATATCCTTCAATATTCTATTAGCTTCCTAAGGCTAACAAATCTTGTAACAAGTCGACACAGAATCCGTGCCTTAAAACCACACCCATTTATTATCTCACAGCTTCTGCAGGTCAGAAATTCTGTGTGGATTTGGCTAGGTTCTCCTACAAAACCAAAATCAAGGTCGTGGCCAGGCTGCAGTCTTGCCTGGAAAACCTCTGATGAACCATCTATTTCCAAGCTCAGGCAGACTGCGGGCAGAATTCAGCTCCTTTAATTCTTTTAATTGGACTGATGTCTCTGTTTCAGCCAAAGGCCTCACTCAGCTCTTTAGGTATTCACATTCCCTTTTGTGTTGCCCCCCCATCTTCCAGTCAATGACACATTGAATCTTTTTTGTGTTTCAATTCTCTGTGCCCTTCTCTTCTGCCAGAGGCTAGTAACATTTTCTGCTCTTAGAAATTATTTGATTAAGTCAGGCATGAAATCTTGGGGCTGTTTCTAGAAATTGTACCTATTACAAATTTCCAACAAAAAATTTCGTCATATACAGAAAATCTTGGGTGTCCATGCATTCATTCTTCCTCTAGTCCATCTCTCTCTCCTTGTTTGCATGGAGCCCTTTCTCTACTCCAGCATCCCACTGCACGCCTCAATCAGAACATGCGTCACACTGTAGTACACCATCCACTTGCTTGTTTGTCATTCCAGAAGACTTTGTAACGATGAAAGCACAGTATTTAAGCCAGTGCTGAGCAACATAAACGCACGCTGAACAATTTGCATGTGCTTTTAAATTCAAAGAAAAAACATACCTTATGTTCAATGTAAATATACAGTACTGAAGTGTATTTACTTGTAGCTTTCATAAATGAGAAATCTGTATCATAGACAACCTTCTCAGCTCACCATACTATTCATTTAATCAAAATTTTGCATTCATTAAAAATAATTTGAAAAAAACATTTAAACTTATTAATATACATTGCTACTGTGGGGATGGGTTTATCGCATTTAATTAAAACAATTTCATTTTACAGACGAGGGAAGTGAGACTTAAGAGTTGCCCAAAGTCAAGCAGCTACAGAGTCGTAAAGTCATGGCTGTGGACCCCCAATGTTACTTTTCTTCCTTCCTCCCCCCTTCCTTCCTCCTTTTTTTCCTTCCTCCCAGATTTACTGAGCATGTATTAAGTGCCAGGAATTGTGCTAACATTTTCATTAAATAGATTTGAGTCCCCAAATACTGTTAGAAATAATATATTTATCATATGTATTTATAATACTTTCTGTACACACACACACACACACAAAACTCAACCATTACTTCATGGAATTAAATTATAATATTGTACTTGGCTTATGTTTAATATGCACTTAAAATCATCCATAACTGATCTCTCTTTTATGTGCCTGCCACATATTTGCAAAGACATGTGAATGAACTACCACGAAAATACAGTTTATAGTATGCTAGTCATTAGCAACTCTGTGTGGGAAAAACCGATGAGAAAATTTAAACAAGGAAATTCCATCTTGCCCAATTGTGATCTCATCATAGCTAAGGACACTGTATGAGCCACAGATGGTGAGAATGCAGGAGCCACACAAGTTCCTGTGGGACTAAAACTTCACCAAAGCAAGGACCTGTGCCTTAAAGCGGTTTGCTCCTTACAAAACAATGTCATATTCAAATATAAGCCATCTTACTGCTCAAGGCCTCCACTGTGACATTCAAAGTCAGTCCATAATGGATACAGCAGATACTGTATTAATCTGGCTAGAAAATATATGCCTTCTTAAATGCACACATTCAACAATATAAATCGGTATCATAGCTCATTTACAATACAAAGTAGATAAACATGAATTACTGCCATTCTTAAAATGGTCCTTGAAAAGTACAACTGCTGAAACCATCATGAATTACGAGATTTTAAAGACCTGAGATTTAGAGGAAGGAGGGTTCTAAAAGAAATGAGGGATTTATTATCCTTGTAAGGAAACTCCAAGCAAACCTAAGGAATTGTTTTACAAAAAGAAATCCAAATGGTAAAAGAATTAATTTCTCTCTCTCTCTTTTTTTTTTTTTGCTATTCTTTTGCCATTCATAATCAGGTCTGATATCAAAGGACTGCAAAGGAATATTCAGGAGGGGTGAAGAAAGATGCAATTTATGTAAATAATAAATCATGTTTATAATGGCCATCTGTATGAGCCCAGAGCTAAGGCCAGAAACAGAAGTACCAATTTATAGCACAAGAAATTATAAGTCATAAAAAGACTGTAGCTATAGGAATTTCATTTATGTAAATATAAATAGGAACAATGTGTTACATTCTCAAAATAGATACTGAGTTCTAGTCCATAAAAAATCTAATAATCCTCATTAAGTTCTTTTACAGTCACCTCCAGCTCCCCCATTTTTAATCATCCACTTGCATATTTATTATTTAAAAGGAAAAGGTGATAGATTTTGCTTTGTTCTCACATATTTTTTACGTAAAACTTTACGTGAATCAGTGTACAATTTTATTTTATAGATACTTGGTGAGTATGCAGATAAATATTCACCTGGTTGCCACAACGCTCTTGACCTTTCTACTATCATCATGTATTTTTAATTTCTATTACTGGACTAAACTTTCAGCAGAACTCGTGAACCTACTCGTCATCCCAACAAAACACAGCAAGCCTTAGGCGTTAACCTGGAAAGTAAGCCTCAGCTTCATTAGGTAATGAACTTAACATAGTTCAGGTCCCACCAAAGAGAAAAAATGATTAAGATGATGTAAAGATATGTATATTTTCATATGTGTAAAAATTTGTGCCATTCTTTTCTTTTTTATAAACGCAAAGAATATTTTCAGGTATTATTTTTCTCTGCTTACAAAGAAAGCATCACAATTGTGATTCAGTAACAGATTATATAATAGAGAACTAACACAGGCGTACACAGAATTCACATACAATCTTACACAATCACATCAACTATAATCATATCCTCAGCGAATATTAAAATTTAACTATCACCACTACCTTTCAATTTTCCTATCTCTACAGGACATCATTTACTTTATGTTTAATGAAAAAAAAGTTAAGTGGTTTGAATTTAATTTTTTGTCTTATAAGATAGAAAATAACAATTTAATTCTCATACCTACAAGTTGTGAGCCTCAAATTATTTGGGGGAACATGAGTAATTTTATATTGCAATAACCATGTGGTGCTAGTGGTAAAGAACTCGCCTGCCAATGCAGGAGACATAAGAGACACAGGTTCAATCCCTGGGTCAGGAAGACCCCCTGGAGGGGGGCATGGCAACCTACTCCACTATTCTTGCTTGGAGAATCCCATGGACAGAGGATTGTGGCAGACTACGGTCCACAAGGAGGACACAATTTGATTTTCAGCAAAAAGGCATTTTACTACCAAATATAAATGTGTTAGTTGCTCAGTCATGTCTGACTCTTTCTGACCCCTTGGAGTATAGTCCGCCAGGCTCTTCTATCCATGGCATTCTCCACTCAAGAATACTGGAATGGATAGCCATTTCCTTCTCCAGGGGATCTTCCCAACCCAGGGGTTGAACCTGGGTCTCCCGCATTGCAGGCAGATTCTTTACTGTCTGAGCCAGCAGGGAAGGCCTTACTACCAAATATATGTCTTTTAAAAACTTCCTGAAAAATAATGCTGAAATACACACATTAATTCTTTTTTTCTTTACCCTTTAGGAATTTGTACTTTTCCATTCAAGCCTCAGCTCACTCACTTTATCCATGAAGCCTTCCATGACATCTCAACCAGTTAGTCCCTTCAGAGTCTTGAAGTTGATGATGACTGCAATAATGCTCATGAGACTACGCTGTGCAGTGGCAGACACTCTAAGCACTTGATGTGTTAATTCGTGTAATCCTCAGACTCAACTCCTGAAATGATTCTATGTGATTTTTACAGGAAACCTGAGCAGAGAGAAATTAATCAACTTGCTTAAATTCACAGAGCTGGCGAGTAGAAGAGCTATTACTCAAATCCAGGCAGCCTGGCCTCAGAGTCCAAATACTTAATCACTAGACCATGATATCTGTCTTGATTTTCTGTTTATAAAATAGGAACATTCGTATGTGTTCATGGTGTTATTGGCTAAATTAAGTCAGATCATTCCCCAGGACCCTGTCTAGTACTGAATACTGTTATTTTTACCAAGTCCAGTATTTTTCGCTAAGCCTCTATCTGGTACTACATTGGGAAACCCCTGAGGATGAGGTCTGCAATCCTACATTTGCTTATTCATTCGACAAATACTCCTTGCACAAGTACTGTGAGCAAGATGGGTAAGCACTCATCTCCCAAGACCCAGTACTGGATAGCAGACACACACAGTTCTTCCTCAGGGCTTTTCCATTTAATGGTTTGCTCTATCTGGAAAACGCTCCTCCATATAATTTCAAGGCTTACTTCCTCACTATATTCTCAACTATTATGCCTTTAGTGACAACTTGCCTAAATACCCTAAACAAAGCAAGGCTCTCTAAGGACTCTGTATTTTCTTATTCTGCTTTGCATTTTCTACACACACATATCAGAGATCACAAATTCTGTAACAGCTGTCTAGCTATTCCCAATATAATAGCTATTGACAAAACAGCTATAGACAAAACTGGGACCACCAATTCCCAATTCTATATCCAGAATCTGGAATAGTAGGTCAGTAAGCATTTGTTATACTGCTGAAAGAAGAAAGAGGAAAAGGGGAAGGAAAAGGAGAGAGGGAGGCAGGTAGAAGAAAAGGAAAAGGGTCAGGAGAATTTTAACAAATGAAAGCTTTATAAAGAATACCCATCCCTTCTGGTCCATATCTCTTACCATGAATAAAAAAACATTGACATTAAGCTTCTCCCTCACCGTCCCATCTCTCTTACAGAAATTTCTGACCGCTCCTTATAAATGGCCTTCCTTGGCTTCTTTTCATGTCATCCCTATACATTATATCTCACACTATCTAAATTCTGACACCTGCTCCTGCTCCTCCTAAGAAAAGATGCATATGACCTCCAAGAACACCTGCTTTCCATTTTCCACAATCCTGAAGAGTTATAATTTCACAGTATCATAAATGGTAGCTGTAATGATTTGTAATTCATCATCCGACTACCACAGAATGATTTATGATTAAAGAAAAAAACTCTTATTTTTCAATTATCAAAAATTTGCATCTGTGGATTCTTCCTTCAAATGTGACATCATTAATTAGCAGGAAATGTGTTTTGAACTTCTTTTCTAATAAGATTAATGAATTTACACTAAACTATTCCCTCCCAGTACCATTCTGATCACTTATGGGAGTTTGGACTGGCATCAGACTATTCACAATTATTTTGGTTTTCCTCTATGACTTGCAGAAGTGACATTTGTCACTTATAGGCAGAAGATTTCAAAGAGCACTTGGTGACCTTTCACCACCCAGTAGTGATTTGGAGCTATGTGCCAAGATGGAGTCCCCATCACATGGGCTTCCATGTGAAGACACTGGGAAAAGTGAGCAAGTGGACAAGCAGAGTAACTGAAAACTAAACCTTGGCTCAACTAATTCACTGGCATTTGACAGTCAGTATTGTTTCTTTCCTCTGCAGCTATACTAGATTCATCCTGCCTGACACAGTAGGAGCATAACAATCAATGTCCATGCAGAGTGGAAGCTAATTCATACTGCTGACTTCACACCACTGGTACCATAGGCTAGGTATTTCAGTCATGATACCGGAATATCATGGAACAAGTATCACGGAAGGAAGACATTTGTACCTACTATGAAATCATGGTAGAACATTTTTTCCTAGGCTCCTTTGTACATCTTGAGGCTTTCTGATGAGACTACTAAGGAATTCCTGTCACATATTTTGTATCTTTAAAAAAGCTTTTGGAGGTGATAAGAACAACATCACATTCTTTCAATATCAGAAATATTCTAGGTATTTTAGATCCTGTAAAAAAGTATTTGAACGTAGCTGTAAAAATTTTAACTACAATATCATTATAGGAAAAGGAAAAAATACTA